>CM040925.1:40453647-40473647 GCA_023029165.1 Gobiocypris rarus | reverse complement strand
GTCACAGTGCGGTTCTTGCTGAGGTTGAAGTTGTTGCTATAGTAATGGTAGTCAGGAGTGACCCATCCGACCCACACACAGGACGGATCCTGACCCGCGAATATCCGTACCGAGTGATAGTACTGCAGGAGACCAACACAGCGTTATTGTTCAATTATTGTAGCTGAATGTTCACTCATACAGGTAAACTATATCCAGAGATAACAGCGTACACACCACAACTGTAACGATAACCACACAATATCATTGGAATTCATTGGACAGCCAATCAAAATCCTTGTTAATTGTCCACTGGTTGATAATTTTGTTATATTTACCGGTTTAGTTATCAGTACTTATATTTACTGTAATAGTTATTATTAGTAGTTATGGTTGTTACAGTTATAGTTACTGTTACAGTTAATTTTATAGTTGTTACTGTTATTGTTACGGTTATAGTTACTGTTAAACTTGTTACAGTTATAGTTCCTGTTATAGTTACTGTTATATTTGTTACAGTTATAGTTCCTGTTATATTTGTTACAGTTATAGTTACTGTTATATTTGTTACAGTTATAGTTACTGTTATAGTTGTTACAGTTATAATTACTGTTATAGTTGTTACAGTTATAGTTACAGTTATAGTTGTTACAGTTATAGTTACAGTTATAGTTGTTACAGTTATAATTACTGTTATAGTTGTTACAGTTATAGTTACTGTTATAGTTACTGTTATATTTGTTACAGTTATAGTTACTGTTATAGTTACTGTTATATTTGTTACAGTTATAGTTCCTGTTAGAGTTGTTACAGTTATAGTTACTGTTATAGTTGTTACAGTTATAGTTACAGTTATAGTTGTTACAGTTATAGTTCCTGTTATAGTTGTTACAGTTATAGTTACTGTTATAGTTGTTACAGTTATAGTTACTGTTATAGTTACTGTTATAGTTGTTACAGTTATAGTTCCTGTTAGAGTTGTTACAGTTATAGTTACTGTTATAGTTGTTACAGTTATAGTTCCTGTTAGAGTTGTTACAGTTATAATTACTGTTATAGTTGTTACAGTTATAGTTACTGTTATAGTTGTTACAGTTATAGTTCCTGTTATAGTTACTGTTATAGTTGTTACAGTTATAGTTCCTGTTAGAGTTGTTACAGTTATAGTTACTGTTATAGTTACTGTTATAGTTGTTACAGTTATAGTTCCTGTTAGAGTTGTTACAGTTATAGTTAATGTTATAGTTGTTACTGTTATAGTTGTTACAGTTATAGTTACTGTTATAGTTGTTACTGTTATAGTTGTTACAGTTATAGTTACTGTTATAGTTGTTACTGTTATAGTTACTGTTATAGTTGTTACTGTTATAGTTGTTACAGTAATAGTTACTGTTATAGTTACTGTTATAGTTGTTACAGTTATAATTACTGTTATAGTTGTTACTGTTATAGTTACAGTTATAGTTGTTACAGTTATAGTTCCTGTTATAGTTGTTACAGTTATAATTACTGTTATAGTTGTTACAGTTATAATTACTGTTATAGTTGTTACAGTTATAATTACTGTTATAGTTGTTACAGTTATAGTTACTGTTATAGTTGTTACAGTTATAATTACTGTTATAGTTGTTACAGTTATAGTTACTGTTATAGTTACAGTTTTAGCTACAGTTATATTTGTTACTGTTATAGTTACTGTTATAGTTGTTACTGTTATAGTTACTGTTATAGTTGTTACTGTTATAGTTACTTATAGTTGTTACAGTTATAGTTCCTGTTATAGTTGTCACAGTTATAGTTACTGTTATAGTTGTTACAGTTATAGTTACTGTTATAGTTGTTACAGTTATAGTTACTGTTATAGTTGTTACAGTTATAGTTACTGTTATAGTTGTTACAGTTATAGTTACTGTTATAGTTGTTACTGTTATAGTTACTGTTATAGTTGTTACAGTTATAGTTAATGTTATAGTTTGTTACAGTTATAGTTAATGTTATAGTTACAGTTATAGTTACTGTTATAGTTGATGTTATAGTTGTTTCTGTTATAGTTACTGTTATAGTTGTTACTGTTATAGTTACAGTTATAGCTACAGTTATATTTGTTACTGTTATAGTTGTTACAGTTATAGTTAATGTTATAGTTGTTACAGTTATAGTTACTGTTATAGTTGTTACAGTTATAGTTACTGTTATAGTTGATGTTATAGTTGTTTCTGTTATAGTTACTGTTATAGTTGTTACTGTTATAGTTACAGTTATAGCTACAGTTATATTTGTTACTGTTATAGTTGTTACAGTTATAGTTAATGTTATAGTTGTTACAGTTATAGTTACTGTTATAGTTGATGTTATAGTTGTTACTGTTATAGTTACTGTTATAGTTGTTACTGTTATAGTTACAGTTATAGCTACAGTTATATTTGTTACTGTTATAGTTGTTACAGTAATAGTTACTGTTATAGTTACTGTTATAGATGTTACAGTTAGATGTTACAGTAATAGTTACTGTTATAGTTACTGTTATAGTTGTCACAGTTATAGTTACTGTTATAGTTGATACAGTTATAGTTAATGTTATAGTTGTTACTGTTATAGTTACTGTTATAGTTGTTACTGTTATAGTTACAGTTATAGCTACAGTTATATTTGTTACTGTTATAGTTGTTACAGTATTAGTTACTGTTATAGTTACTGTTATAGTTGTTACAGTTATAGTTACTGTTATAGTTGTTACAGTTATAGTTACTGTTATAGTTGTTACAGTTATAGTTAATGTTATAGTTGTTACAGTTATAGTTGATGTTATAGTTGTTACTGTTATAGTTACAGTTATAGCTACAGTTATATTTGTTTCTTATAGTTGTTGCAGTAATAGTTACTGTTATAGTTCCTGTTATAGTTGTCACAGTTATAGTTACTGTTATAGTTGTTACAGTTATAGGTAATGTTATAGTTGTTACTGTTATAGTTACTGTTATAGTTGTTACTGTTATAGTTACAGTTATATTTGTTACTGTTATAGTTGTTACAGTAATAGTTACTGTTATAGTTACTGTTATAGTTGTTACAGTTATAGTTACTGTTATAGTTGTTACTGTTATAGTTACAGTTATAGCTACAGTTATATTTGTTACTGTTATAGTTGTTACAGTAATAGTTACTGTTATAGTTCCTGTTATAGTTGTCACAGTTATAGTTACTGTTATAGTTGTTACAGTTATAGTTAATGTTATAGTTGTTACTGTTATAGTTACTGTTATAGTTGTTACTGTTATAGTTACAGTTATATTTGTTACTGTTATAGTTGTTACAGTAATAGTTACTGTTATAGTTACTGTTATAGTTGTTACAGTTATAGTTACTGTTATAGTTGTTACAGTTATAGTTACTGTTATAGTTGTTACAGTTATAGTTAATGTTATAGTTGTTACTGTTATTGTTACTGTTATAGTTGTTACAGTTATAGTTACTGTTATAGTTGTTACAGTTATAGTTAATGTTATAGTTGTTACTGTTATAGTTGATGTTATAGTTGTTACTGTTATAGTTACTGTTATAGTTACAGTTATAGCTTAATTTATAGTTGTTACTGTTATAGTTGTTACAGTTATAGTTAATGTTATAGTTACTGTTATAGTTGTTACTGTTATAGTTACAGTTATAGCTACAGTTATATTTGTTACTGTTATAGTTGTTATAGTAATAGTTACTGTTATAGTTACTGTTATAGTTGTTACAGTTATAGTTACTCTTATAGTTGTTTATGTTATAGTTACTGTTATACTGTTACAGTTGTTACTGTTATAGTCTGCTCCTGATCGATTGCTCCAGTCTACCTACTGCTGCTACTGCATGCGCCAGTGTTTGTAGCTCTGTATAGCTGCGCTTGAATCTCTATTTGATATATTTTCTTTGTTATCTATACTGCTAAAAATAACTTACTCATCACCATATATTGTTTAATATAGCCTATCAAGTTAAATTTGACATCACTAGCTTTTAATCTAAATCACTACCACGTGTTAGCTTTTCGCTAGCCTGGTAGCTTTCCATCCCGCACCCGGGTCTCCTGTTTTCTGAGTTCATTAGACAACTGTGGTGAGTTGGATTATTAAATAGACTCCATCAAACAAAGTAAGTGGAGTAAGTTGTGTGGTAAGTTTTGGATTCATCAACAAATACGTAAGCCATGTCTTCTTCTCCTGTCATTGTCACTTGCACTGCATGCTACATGTTTAGCATATCTATCTCCGTTGGCGAACAGGGCTTCACATGTGTTAAATGTAAGGAATTAATCAGGCTGACGGAGAAGATTTCAGATTTAGAGACACGCATCCAGACTTTATGTGAGAGTAGTGAGAATGGTACAGCTTTAGATACTGTTTTGGATGCGACTAGCTTAGTGAACACTCATTGTTTGGTTCCGGCTGAGCCCCTGCAGCAGGGCAATTGGGTGACTGTGAGACAGCATAGTCGCGGATCTAAAAACCACTCTTCCGTTCCGATTAGAACATCAAACAGGTTCTCCCCACTCAGTGATGCACCCACTGAGGATCCTGTTGAAAGTGCCCTAGTTATTGGCGATTCTATTACACGGAACGTGAAAATAGAGACACCAGCCACCATAGTCACATGTTTACCGGGAGCCAGAGCGCCTGACATCAAAGCAAATTTAAAAGTGCTGGCTAAAGCTAATCGTAAATTCTCTAAGATTATTATTCACGCCGCCAGTCGGAGATCACCAAAATTAACATTAAAGAGGTGTGTAAACTCGCAAGTACGATGTCACCGGCAGTCTGTTTATCTGGCCCTCCTGTTAAAAGGAGTGATGAAATAGTTAGCAGATTATCATCACTCAATGGCTGGTTGTCTAAGTGGTGTCCAAAATAACATAGGGTTCATAGACAATTGGAAAAGTTTTTGGGGCAGACCCGACCTGTTGAAGATAGACGGAATTCATCCTACCCGGCTGGTGCTGCTCTTCTCTCTAGTAATTTGGCACATAATCTTAGAGCTAAACCTTGACTCACTGGGGCCCAGGTCAGGAAGCAGACAAACTGGCTAAACCAACCGTCTGCTAGCTGTCTCACGTCACCAGAGTCAGCTAAATCCCAGCACATAGAGACGCTTTCACCTAGATATTATCACATAGAGACTGTGTCTGTTCCCGAATCAGTAAATACAAAAACCATCAAAACCATTCAACAGTAAAAATTTAATTGATGTCCAACAAATAAACAACAGATATAATACGGATGAACAATTGATAAATCTCGGGTTGCTGAATATTCGATCCTTTCGCCAAAAACGCTTATTGTTAATGATATGATTATAGATCATAACCTAGATGTGCTGTGTTTGACAGAAACCTGGCTAAAACCTGACGACTACATTACTTTAAATGAGTCCCTCCCAAGATTATTGTTATAAACACGAGCCGCGTCTGAAAGGAAAAGGGGGAGGTGTTGCTGTAATTTATAATGATAACTTCAGTATTACTCAGAAGTCTAGTTTCAAATATAATTCCTTTGAAGTTTTGGTGCTTTATGTAACATTGTGTAGTGTAAATGATAAATCCCGTTTGACATTTGTGTTGGCTACTGTATACAGGCCACCAGGGCACAATACAGACTTTATCAAAGAATTTGCTGGTTTTCTATCAGAGTTAGTACTGGCTGCAGATAAAGTACTACTTGTTGGTGATTTTAATATCCATGTTGACAATGAAAAAGACGCATTGGGATTGGCATTTAAAGACATTATAAACTCTATTGGAGTTAGACAACACGTATCTGGACCCACTCATCGCCTTAATCATACTTTAGATCTAATACTGTCACATGGACTAAATGTTGATACCATTAAAATTCTGCAGCAGAGCGATGACATCTCAGATCATTACCTAATATCATGTATACTTAATATAGCTAAGGCTGCAAAGCCATCCTCGCTTCAAATATGGCAGGACTATAACCGCTGCGACTAAAGATTGCTTTATACATAATCTTCCTCATCAGTTCCATCTCCTCAGAATAACAGATAGCCAAGAGGAAATTGATGTTGCAACAGAAACTACTGACTCTCTCTTTACTAGCACTTTAGACATAGTTGCTCCTCGGCGCTTAAAGAAGATTAAAGCAAATAATGCAACGCCGTGGTACAACGAGCACACTCGGGCCCTTAAAACAGCAGCCAGAAAAATGGAGCAGCTGGAAGAAAACAAAACTGGAGGTTTTTCAATTTGTGGAAAGAGAGCATGATTGCATACAGAAAGGCCATAAAAACTGCTAGATCTGCTTATTTCTCAACTCTTTTAGAAGAAAACAAACACAACCCTAGGTATTTATTCGATACAGTGGCTAAATTAACAAAGGATAAAGCTTCAACTTCTGACGTTTGTAAACAACACAGCAGTAATGACTTTATGAACTTCTTTACTAGTAAGATTGATAACATTAGGAATAAAATTATAACCATGCAGCCGTCTACTACAGTATCACTTCAGACAGAACATTGTAGTCTCACTGAGGAAAAATTACACTCATTCACTGCTATAGGAGGAGAAGAATTGGCTAAACTTGTTAAATCATCAAAATCAACAACATGTATGCTTGACCCTATACCGACTAGGCTATTAAAGAGATGCTTCCAGAGGTCATAGATCCTCTGCTTAATATTATTAATTCATCCTTGACATTAGGATATGTACCAAAAACTTTTAAGTTGGCTTTAATTAAACCACTTATTAAAAAATGCAACTTGATCCTAAAGAATTAGTCAATTACAGACCAATCTCGAATCTACCGTTTCTATCAAAAATATTAGAAAAGGCAGTGTCTTCACAATTATGTTCCTTTTAGAAAGAAATTGTATATGTGAGGATTTCCAGTCAGGATTTAGACCGTATCATAGTACTGAGACTGCTCTAATTAGAGTTACAAATGATTTACTCTTATCATCTGATCGTGGTTGTATCTCTCTATTAGTGTTACTCGATCTTAGCGCTGCATTCGATACTATCGATCACAATATTCTTTTGAATAGACTCGAAAATTATGTTGGCATTAGTGGAACTGCATTGGCATGGTTTAAATCTTACCTATCTGACCGTTATCAGTTTGTAGCAGTAAATGAAGAGATGTCACACCGATCACAAGTTCAGTATGGAGTACCGCAAGGCTCAGTGTTAGGACCGTTGCTTTTCACCCTGTATATGCTACCACTGGGAGATATCATTAGGAAGCATGGCTACCACTGGGAGATATCATTAGGAAGCATGGCGTTAGTTTTCATTGTTATGCTGATGATACTCAGCTCTATATTTCTTCACACCCTGACGAAACTTACCAATTCACAAGATTAACGGAATGCATAGCTGATATTAAAAATTGGATGAATAGTAATTTCCTGCAACTTAATTCAGATAAAACTGAATTTTTAATTATTGGACAGAAAAGCTCCACAAGTAGTGCCCTAGAATACTGTCTAACCCTCGATGACTGCTCTGTCAAGTCCTCGTCGTCAGTTAGGAACCTGGGTGTGCTCTTTGATACCAATCTCTCGTTTGAAAGCCACGTTTCTAGCATCTGTAAAACTGCATTCTACCATCTTAAAAATATATCTAAATTACAGCACATGCTCTCAATGCAAAATGCTGAACAATTAGTACATGCGTTCATGAGCTCAAGGCTAGATTATTGTAATGCTCTACTGGGTGGTTGCCCTGCTCGCCTAATAAATAAACTCCAGCTGGTCCAAAACGCAGCAGCTCGAGTTCTTACTAGAACCAGGAAGTACGATCATATTAGTCCAGTTCTGTCAACACTGCACTGGCTCCCTATTAAACATCGCATACATTTTAAAATCTTGCTTATTACTTATAAAGCAATAAATGGTTTAGCTCCCAGTACTTAAGCGAGCTCTTAACGCATTATACTCCATCACGTACTGCGGTCTCTAAACTCTGGCCAGTTGAAAATACCTAGAATATCTAAATCAACTGCAGGCGGTCGATCCTTTTCCTATTTAGCACCTAAACTCTGGAACAGTCTTCCTAGCATTGTTCGGGAAGCAGACACACTCTGTCAGTTTAAATCTAGACTAAAAACACATCTCTTTACTATGGCATACACATAGAACATTTTTAACTTTCTTTATTCAAATCAAATGACTGATTGTTAGGCTGCATTAACTAGGTCAGGAACCGAACACTTCCCATAACACCTGATGTACTCGTTACATCATAAAAGAGTGGCGTCCACACTAATGTGAGTCTCTCTGTTTATCCCGAGGTTTACTGCAGTCGGCCGGATCCAGGCCGTGTCCGGATCGGATGGTGGACCTGCATCTGGACATGAGCAGCTCATCCTGGAGTGTCTGCTGAGACCGTGTCCATTAGTGTCTCCTCTGAATTCGCCTCACCGGCACGTCATCCTCAATTAACCCGTCTCCGGCGCAATAACTCCGATCTTTCCAGTATTCATATTCTTGTGTAATCGACGCGCCATCCTAAATGAGCCCGTCTCGCAAGGCCATACCCAAAATTTCGAATATTCCTATCTAATATGATTTATGACCTGCAAGGTTGCCAGAGTAATAATTATACACTGTTAATAATAGGCCAGAGGAGAACTGGCACCCGACTGAGTCTGGTTTCTCCCAAGGTTTATTTTTCTCCATCATGCCCTGATGGAGTTTTGGTTCCTTGCCACTGTCGCCTTTGGCTTGGCTTGCTCAGTTGGGGACACTCAAATTATGATCCAAGTTACTCAACTAAATATACAAATAGAATTTATTAATTTGGTCATATATAATTCTATAAACTATCCAAATTAAACTAGCCAAATCAAATTTTGTTGCAATGTTGTCCTGTTTAACACTGTGAAGCTGCTTTGAAACAATCGTCATTGTAAAAGCGCTATATAAATAAAGTTGATTGATTGAGTTGTTACAGTTATAGTTACTCTTACAGTTGTTTATGTTATAGTTACTGTTATACTGTTATAGTTGTTACTGTTATAGTTGTTACAGTAATAGTTACTGTTATAGTTACTGTTATAGTTGTTACTGTTATAGTTGTTACAGTTATAGTTACTGTTATAGTTGTTACTGTTATAGTTACTATTATAGTTCCTGTTAGTTGTTTTAGTTATAGATATTGTTACTGTTATAGTTGTTACTGTTATAGTTGTTACTGTTATAGTTGTTACAGTTATAGTTACTGTTATAGTTGTTACTGTTATAGTTGTTACAGTTATAGTTACTGTTATAGTTGTTACTGTTATAGTTATTGATACTGTTATAGCTGAACTCACTGTGGTTATGCTGCTATAGTCCGTTCTTCTGCCTTCATCCGAGTGTTTCATGGACTTCAGCGGATGCCTTTAAGAACATTCACAGGACAAACACACTTAATATTCATCCAACAGACAAAGACAAGCTCCAAAAGGCACAGATAGAGATCAAACAAATCGCTCAATAAGATTTATAGGCAGAAAGAGGATTAATTTCTGTTTAGATTCACTGGAACTGAGAGAAAAAGCCCCAAAGAATGAACCGGTGTAGCGTCATTTAAAAACAAAAAAAAAGGTTTGTTTTGGGACTTTCCATAAAAGGCTGATTAAACACCTCTAAGCTGTCATTGGTCAGTGATGGCTGGGTGTGGCTCTGAGACTCCGCCTCCTTTGTATGTAAATCAGCCGTTTGAACGAATCGAATGAATGAATGCTCAATGACTTCCTCCATTAGACATTTACCGCCACCTACTGGCAGTTCTAATTTAGGAGTATAATTTCATATTTCCATAATAAAAAAACATTAAAAGGTATAGTTCACCCAAAAATATTTTTTCTGTCTATTTTTTTACACAAAAATGACTTTAAATTCTCAGCCTAATCTGATCTCTACATTGTGTAATTAATTAGATAAAAAAGTAATCGATTGACAGCCCTAGTTTATTTATCCAGCTCTTTATACTGCTTTAAAACAGCAGCTTTACAGTGTCAGTGCTTCAGCTTCTACTCTCCAGTGTGTTCATACACCTCAAAGAAGGCGGAGCCTCAGAGCCACACCCACCTGTTATGTCATCATCACTTCACCTGTTCATCTCTGACCTGTGTTTGATCTTGAGCGGTTCTTCCTCGTACAGGCCGTTCACAAGCACGTACGCACCACCCTTGAAGCTGGAGTGAAACTCCACGGGCATGCTCAGTCTGCAGAACACCATGTCAGCGTTGCTGTTCTGCGTCCCAAACGTCTTATGGCTGACTTTCAGGCAGGGCGGGCTGTCGACGGTCCCGTCGATTCTGGTGACCTGCAAACATGACGAGATTCAAACGCTGCTCATACTAAACCTGCATAAAGAAAGAACACAGGAAGCGTTCTGGGACATCTCGATCCCAATCGATACGAATGACCCTTTTCAGGAACAAAAGCAGATCATTGAGTTTCGATTGAAAGCTCCATTCGTAGCATTCAACCAGTGGGAAAGCAAAGAGTCAGTGACCAATAATCAATCCAGCTGGTCCTCACCGCGATGTGATGATGGTCTTTCGGCACGTTGAAGAAGGTGGGCAGGCGTTTGCTGAACCACATGGTGACCTCACGGTTCATGTTAACGGCGAAGGGTTCGAAGCCCTCCTGCAGACCACACATGGTGTAGTACTTAAACGTGCTGGCGTCCTTCCCAAGATTCATGCGGCCCACCTGAGAAAGGCCTAAACTACAGACGGGGATGAAGCCTAGAAGAGAAGAGGACGGATTTGTTTTCAGGGGTCTTTAAAGGAACACTCCAGTGTTTTTAGAAATAGGGCTTATTCAACTTCTTTCCTACATTTAGATATGTGGGCAAATGCATTTTTGTCTCAGTGCATGCATTGTTTTAGTTTGGCAGGGTCGCCGCTAGCTTAGCTTAGCATAATGAATAGAATCCTATGTTGCCAGCTAGCATGTCCCGAGTAAAAGTGATAAAAACCCCCCACCTAAATACTTCTTGTGGCCTGCGTATTCACAACGAGTACAGATAGTGATGCGGATTAAGACTAGGCGATCTCCTAGGCAGATATTGGGACTATATTATGGGGAAGCACAGGCGAAGCACTGCTACTGCAGAGATATCACAACACGTTAAATCCCCAAACTTCCGTCAACATACCGGCGTATGTTGTGTGGTATCTCTGCAGTAGCAGTGCTTCGCAGGCTACGCAGGCCACAAGAAGTTATTAGGTGTTTGTTTTTGGTTTTTTTTGGATCACTTTTACTCGGGACATGCTAGCTGGCAACATAGGATTCCATTCATTATGCTAAGCTAAGCTAGCGGCGACCCTGCCAAACTAAAACAATGCATGCACTGAGACATAAATGCATTTGCCCACATATCTAAATGTAGGAAGGATGTGGAATAAGCCCTATTTCTAAAAACACTGGAGTGTTCCTGTAAGGCATTGAAATCACGTTAGATGATGCTCTCTCTAACCGTCATCGGTGTCAAAGTCAGCGAAACACAGCTCGGAGCCCTTGTTGGTGATCAGGATTTCTCCGTTCAGGGTGAAGATCATGGATTTATCCTCCATGTTGATCATACAGCCCACAACGTCGCCCGAGTGCCAGCAGCGGCCGAAGAGACGGCTGCCCATGTGGAGCCGATGACCCTGTGAGACAGCAAAAACCACTCTAAGACGTTTCTCCAATAGTCCGATGGTCCGCTCAGCACAGGTCTGCGGTAACTCACCCGATGGCCATCAAAGACATACGCCTGGTCATCCGTTCCCAGCTCCACGTCGGGTTTGCAGCCGGGTCGAGCCCAGCCCACCCGCATGTCTCCGCCCGTCACCGCCTCAAACTCGAAATACCACTTCCCCGTCGTCACCGCGTACGTCCGCTCCACACGGAAGAAGCGGATCTTATCGATACTCAGCCTCTCCACCACGTGACCTGCTCAGAGAAGACCCGTGAGACTAGCACACACACCGCACGAACACTAGCACCATCATCTGTGACTGTAACAGCGAAACCCTGCTCTGTCGAGGGGAGGTGGACGCTTAGCCCACTGAACTGGACCAAATCACGGATTATGGGGCTTTCCCTTCATGTTTTGATGTTTTCATTTGCATATCTGCAGTAAACAGAGCTAGTCAGCACTAGTTAGTGTCCCAGTGATGTCTTCTCAGATTTGTCTTTTCAGAGCTTGTGATGGGAAGTTCTGGAAACTAAACTATAAAAGAAGAAGCTTTTAGTAATACAAAAACACATATACAAAGAATAATAAATAAATCAATAAACTAAGGAATGTAAAAAGAAAGAAACTTACAAAAAATAAAAAACAGACATCAAAAAATTAACTAAAAAATAATTTATAAAAAAATATATAATATATATATATAGAAAGAAAAGTTAAAAAAAACATGAATAAATAAATTAATAAATAAATCAATAAATAAATAAGCAAAATGTAAAAAAAAATTATAATACAATGAAATAATATACAAAATAATATACAAATTAATATACAAAGAAAATTTAAAAAAATTAATGATTGAATAAATGAATAAATAAACAAATGTAAAAAAAAATATATATAAATAAATATACAAAGGAATGTAAAAAGAAAAGAATGAATAAACTTAAAAAACAGACATAAAAAATGTATTAACTAATTTAATAAGAATAAAAAACATAATATATACAAAGAAAAGAAAAAAACAAAAAAACTAATATAAATAAATGAAAAACAAACAAAAAAATTAAGAAATGTACAAGAAATGTTAAAAATAAATATATATATATATATATATAAAGAAAAGTAAAAATAAATAAATGAAAAAGAACAATTAATTAATTAAAAAAAAAAATATATATATATATATATATATACAGACATTTTTTTTTAAATAAAAATGAATAAATAAACACACGTAAAAAAAAAACGAGAGAAAAAAATATACAAAGGAATGTAAAAAAAAAACTAAAATAAATAAATAAATATATATATATAAAATAAATGTAAAAAAAATATATAAATGTACAAATAAGTACCGATGCTCGCCTTCTAACAGCTTCTCAATGTTTGACTTATTTGTACATTTATATATTTTTGACATTTCTGTATGTAACTGCTGAGCGCTAGCGGCTGTGATTTCTGTGCAGTGATGGCGGATTATGTGCCGCTTCTCTCAGGTCTCACCCCCGTCCTGGTCGGGCGGCTCCACGTTGTAGCCGTATCCGATCAGCGTGCGTATGGCTTCCCGGAGGCTGTCGCGGTTCGACTTCTTGGTGCGCTCATCGAGTAAAGCATACGGCACCAGACGAGGGTTACGCTTGCTCTTCACATCCTGCAGAGAGAGAGAGAGAGAGACGCGCTGTCATTGGATCTGAGGAAAGAACACCACAGGCTGCTCTTTCTTCTGATTGGATGCTCAACGCTTCAAGCTAATTGAGGAATGGATTGGCCGTTGATCTTCATCATGTGCTGTTTAATTGTGAGGCTGTTCTACAGAGACAAGCAGTTTGATTTCCCAGAATGCTGTGGGCTTCACACCTGCTGTATGCCGTAGGTCCAGCCCTGTTTGATGCGGTCTTTGGCCCAGACGTTGTGAGCGTTTTCCGACAGTTTATCCACCAGCAGCTCCTGCGCGGCGCTCAGTTTGACGTCAGTCAGGTCCAGCGGTGTGGGCTTATAGCCGTTAGACATCATGTAGCTGCAGGGAAGACGTCACACACACGCTAGTCAAACGTTAGACATAAAGAATTAAAACGTTTTAACTGTCCCCTGTCACTCCGGTGCGGCCCCTGAGGGCACCGGACCCCTGTCACTCCTGCGTGGCCCCTGAGGGCCCTGGACCCCTGTCACTCCTGTGCACCCCCTGAGGGCCCTGGACCCCTGTCACTCCTGTGCGGCCCCTGAGGGCCCCGGACCCCTGTCACTCCTGTGCACCCCTGAGGGCCCTGGACCCCTGTCACTCCTGTGCGCCCCTGAGGCCCTGGACCCCTGTCACTCCTGTGCGCCCCTGAGGCCCGGACCCCTGTCACTCCTGTGCACCCCTGAGGCCCGGACACCTGTCACTCCTGTGCACCCCTGAGGCCCGGACCCCTGTCAGTCCTGTGCACCCCTGAGGGCCCTGGACCCGTCACTCCTGTGCGCCCCTGAGGGCCCCGGACCCCTGTCACTCCTGTGCACCCCTGAGGGCACCGGACCCCTGTCACTCGGTGCGGCCCCTGAGGGCCCTGGACCCCTGTCACTCCTGTGCACCCCTGAGGGCCCTGGACCCCTGTCACTCCTGTGCGCCCCTGAGGGCACCGGACCCCTGTCACTCCTGTGCGCCCCTGAGGGCCCCGGACCCTGTCACTCCTGTGCAGCCCCTGAGGGCCCCAGACACCTGTCACTCCTGTGCAGCCCCTGAGGGCCCTGGACCCCTGTCACTCCTGTGCGCCCCCTGAGGGCCCCGACCCCTGTCACTCCTGTGCAGCCCCTGAGGGCCCCAGACACCTGTCACTCCTGTGCACCCCCTGAGGGCACCGGACCCCTGTCACTCCTGTGCGCCCCCTGAGGGCCCCAGACACCTGTCACTCCTGTGCGGCCCCTGAGGGCCCCAGACACCTGTCACTCCTGTGCACCCCTGAGGGCCCTGGACCCCTGTCACTCCTGTGCGCCCCCTGAGGGCCCCGACCCCTGTCACTCCTGTGCAGCCCCTGAGGGCCCCAGACACCTGTCACTCCTGTGCACCCCCTGAGGGCACCGGACCCCTGTCACTCCTGTGCACCCCTGAGGGCCCCAGACACCTGTCACTCCTGTGCACCCCTGAGGCCCTGGACCCCTGGCACTCCTGTGCGCCCCTGAGGGCCCCGGACCCCTGTCACTCCTGTGCACCCCTGAGGCCCTGGACCCCTGTCACTCCTGTGCACCCCTGAGGCCCTGGACCCCTGTCACTCCTGTGCGCCCCCTGAGGGCCCCGGACCCCTGTCACTCCTGTGCGGCCCCTGAGGGCCCTGGACCCCTGCCACTCCTGTGCCCCCTTGAGGGCCCCGGACCCCTGTCACTCCTGTGCGCCCCTGAGGCCCCGCACCCCAGACACTCATGCGGCCCCTGAGGGCCCCAGACACCTGTCACTCCTGTGCAGCCCCTGAGGGCCCTGGACCCCTGCCACTCCTGTGCACCCCTGAGGCCCCGGACCCCTGTCACTCCTGTGTGGCCCCTGAGGGCCCCAGACACCTGTCACTCCTGTGCACCCCTGAGGGCCCTGGACCCCTGTCACTCCTGTGCGCCCCCTGAGGGCCCCAGACACCTGTCACTCCTGTGCGCCCCCTGAGGGCCCCGGACCCCTGTCACTCCTGTGCACCCCTGAGGGCCCTGGACCCCTGTCACTCCTGTGCACCCCCTGAGGGCCCTGGACCCCTGTCACTCCTGTGCACCCCCTGAGGGCCCTGGACCCCTGTCACTCCTGTGCACCCCCTGAGGGCCCTGGACCCCTGTCACTCCTGTGCGCCCCCTGAGGGCCCCGGACCCCTGTCACTCCTGTGCAGCCCCTGAGGGCCCTGGACCCCTGTCACTCCTGTGCCCCCTTGAGGGCCCCGGACCCCTGTCACTCCTGTGCGCCCCTGAGGGCCCCGCACCCCAGACACTCATGCGGCCCCTGAGGGCCCCAGACACCTGTCACTCCTGTGCAGCCCCTGAGGGCCCTGGACCCCTGTCACTCCTGTGCACCCCCTGAGGGCCCCGGACCCCTGTCACTCCTGTGTGGCCCCTGAGGGCCTCGGACCCCTGTCACTCCTGTGTGGCCCCTGAGGGCTCCGGCCCCCAGTTTCAAAACTCCTGCTCTAGTTCACATTTACCATGATAGAAATGAGCTGGAAAACAGTGCAACCTTTAATTCACCAGAAGAAAACAGTTGTAAAGAAGGGTTATTGTTATAAACTAAAACTGTTAAAAACCTGTTTGTTAATTGAAATAAAAATTGAAATAAAGCTGAAAATATATATATTTCTCTTCCCTTAAATGCTTAACTGGCTCATATAAATATAAGCAGATCATCTGTGGTCGCTGTGAATCCGCTTCATGTAAGAGCGTGTCATTGTTCAGAGCTTTATAGGCTGGAAATGAGCATCTGGTGTGGCCATACATCACTTCACACTCACTTCTTCGGGAGTTTGAGCTTTTTCAGCTCCTCTTCAGCGTTGACTTTCACCTGGACCACATGACAACCCAAAGCCAGAAGAGTCCTGAAACACACACAGAAAACACAACACACAGAATAAAACCTGGACTGGGACATGTGAGAGGTGTTTGCCATCACAGAGCAAGAGTGTAAGTGGTTGCCAGGGCATTGCTATGTGGTTTCTTGCAGGTCCAAGTCAAACGGGTGGTTGTCAAGGCATTGCTAAATGGTTGCTAGGTGGTTTCTTAAAGGTCCAAATCAAACTAATGGTTTCCAGGGTATTGCTATGTGATTGCTAGGTGGTTTCTTGCAGGTCCAAGTCAAACGGGTGGTTGCCAGGGCATTTTTAGGTGGTTTATTACAGGTCCAAGTCAAAAGAGTGGTTGCCAAGGCATTGCTAAGTAGTTGCTAATTGTTTTTTTAAGGGCCATGTCAAATGACTGGTTGCCAGGGCATTGCTATGTGGTTTCTTGGAGGTCCAAGTAAAACTAGTGGTTGAGAGGGCATTGCTATGTGGTTCCTAGGTGGTCCAAATCAAACTAATGGTTGCCAGGGTGTTGCTATGTGGTTTCTTGGAGGTCCAAGTAAAACTAGTGGTTGAGAGGGCATTGCTATGTGGTTCCTAGGTGGTCCAAATCAAACTAATGGTTGCCAGGGTGTTGCTATGTGGTTGCTAGGTGGTTTTGTACAGGTCCAAGTCAAACAAGTGGTTGCCTGGGTGTTGCTAAGTGGTTGCTGGTTGTGAGGGCATTGCTACGTGGTTGCTAGGTGGTTTTGTACAGGTCCAAGTCAAACAAGTTGTAGCCAGGTTGTTGCTAAGTGGTTACTAGGTGGTTTCTTAAAGGTCCAAGTTAAATGATTGGTTGTCAGAGTGTTGCTATGTGGTTTCTTACAAGGTCCAAGTCACACGAGTGGTTACCAGGGCATTGCTAAATGTTTTTTTACAGGTCCAAGTCAAACGAGTGGTTACCAGGGCATTGCTAAATGTTTTTTTTTTTTTTAAAGGTCTAAGTCAAACGAGTGGTTACCAGGGCGTTGCTATGTGGTTGTTAGGTGGTTTCTTACAGGTCCAAGTCAAACTAGTAGTTGCCTGGGCATTGCTGAGTGGCTGTTAGGTGGTTTTGACAGGACCAAGTCAAGAAAGTGGTTGCCATGGCATTGCTATATGGTTTCTAGGTGGTTTCGTACAGGTCCAAGTCAAACGAGTGGTTACCAGGGCGTTGCTATATGGTTTCTAGGTGGTTTCGTACAGGTCCAAGTCAAACGAGTGGTTACCAGGGCGTTGCTATGTGGTTGTTAGGTGGTTTCTTACAGGACCAAGTCAAAAAGTGGTTGCCATGGCATTGCTATATGGTTTCTAGGTGGTTTCTTATAGGTCCAAATCAAACAAGTGGTTGCCAGGGCGTTGCTAAATGGCTGTTAGGTGGTCTCTTACAGATTTAAGTAAAAAAAGTGGTTGCCATGGCATTGCTGTTTGGTTTCTAGGTGTTTTCTTATAGGTCCAAATCAAACAATGGTTCCCAGGGTGTTGCTATGTGGTTTCTGGGTGGTTTTGTACAGGTAAAAGTGAAACAAGTGGTTGCCTGGGTGTGAGGGCATTGCTACGTGGTTGCTAGGTGGTTTTGTACAGGTCCAAGTCAAAAAAGTGGTTGCCATGACGTTGCTATGTGGTTTCCTATAGGTCCAAATCAAAAGAGTGGTTGCCAGGGCGTTGCTATGTGGTTGCTAGGTGGTCTCTTAAAGGTCAAAATCAAACGAGTGGTTGCCAGGGCGTTGCTATGTGGTTGCTAGGTGGTCTCTTAAAGGTCAAAATCAAAAGAGTGGTTGCCAGGGCGTTGCTATATGGTTGCTAGGTGGTCTCTTAAAGGTCAAAATCAAAAGAGTGGTTGCCAGGGCGTTGCTATGTGGTTGCTAGGTGGTCTCTTAAAGGTCAAAATCAAAAGAGTGGTTGCCAGGGCGTTGCTATATGGTTGCTAGGTGGTCTCTTAAAGGTCAAAATCAAACGAGTACCTAAAGAAGCACTCATTGTCATAAACAGCACCTCTAACAGTCCCTTTGCTCTGTGAGAATCTGCTGCACATAAAGCATAAGAGGAAACTGCAGAGAGGATATAACGGATCAACAGTGTGTGTCATTATAGGTTAATAAAGTTTGGCAAAACTCTTAAGAAGGTTAATGATGAAGTTAAGCACACCCTACTCTCAAATAATAAACAGAGCAGCAATTACTGGATCAAATGCACCGCAGCGATCTAAACACACCCGTTCTGAGGGTAAAACACACAGATATCACACTTCTTCAGGACCGACACTGTGTCATTTCTGATGCTGTGTTTTTAAAGAAAAGGAGATGGATACACACACACACACACATATATACACACGCGTGTGCTGGTCTTACTTCAGTGTTTCTGTGGACATCTGTAAGTTGTAGTTCCTCTCGGTTTCTGGCAGTTTGGAGAAATCCACGAGACACGGATGCTGACGCTTGTTATCTTCTCTGATCTGAGGAACGAACACGCAGCAATCAGCACGACACACACACACACACGTCAGGAGAGAGAACAACACACGTGATGAGCGTAAGAACACACACACGTACATCTGGATGAGCGGAGCCACAGGAGACCGGATGCTTACTGGAGATCATCATGACACAGAATGACAGACGCATTCTGCACAGATCACACTCCAGAAGCATTGTGGGAATGTCACGGGTGCCGCAGGTTTAATAGAGTTGATGAGCTCTTTCATCAAACACACACATGCTACACGTCCCCATAGACACACACATGCATGATTACACATATATTCAGTAATATTATGGATTGAACTGCACTATCAGAATTATGATCTGCTGAGTTTGTGCCATAACTGATGCATTCTGCAACATTAGCATGGGAGTTTCCCTGTTTATTCCTTTTTAAAATAAAAAGCTTGCTAGTTTATCTGAGTGGGAACCAAAGAGAACGCTTTATAAACTGACGCAGCATTAGGTACAGGTTGACTGTTCTCCTGCCGTCCTACATTCGATCTAACCCCTTACAGAAGTGCACTGAAGGGATACAGGTTTACAGTTTGTTACAGAACAAATCAATAAAGGAGTCAATAATAATTCCGGCTGTTATTAAACATACGGCACAGGAACTGCAAAACGCCAGAGATCCTGATCAAAAGAAATGATGCAAACAACTGTGAAAGAAACGAGCAGGACTAAACCACAGGTACGTGTGTGTGTGTGTGTGTGTGTGTGTGTGTGTGTGAACAATGAGAGAGGTGCAGCGTGTGTGTGTGTGTGTGTGTGTGTGTGTGTGTGTGTGTGTGTGTGTGTGTGTGTGTGTGTGTGTGTGTGTGTGTGTGTGTGTGTGTGTGTGTGAACAATGAGAGAGGTCTGTGTGTGTGTGTGTGTGTGTGTGTGTGTGTGTGAACAATGAGAGAGGTGTGTGTGTGCGTGTGTGTGTGTGTGTGTGTGTGTGTGTGTGTGTGAACAATGAGAGAGGTCTGTGTGTGTGTGTGTGTGTGTGTGTGTGTGTGTGTGTGTGTGTGTGTGTGAACAATGAGAGAGTCTGTGTGTGTGTGTACGTGTGTGTGTATGTGTGTGTGTGTGTGTGTGTGTGTGTGTGTGTGTGTGTGTGTGTGTGTGTGTGTGTGAACAATGAGAGAGGTGTGTGTGTGTGTGTGTGTGTGTGTGTGTGTGTGAACAATGAGAGAGGTCTGTGTGTGCGTGTGTGTGTGTGTGTGAACAATGAGAGAGGTCTGTGTGTGCGGTACGTGTGTGTGTGTGTGTGAACACTGAGAGGGGTGTGTGTGTGCGGTACGTGTGTGTGTGTGAACACTGAGAGGGGTGTGTGTGTGGTACGTGTGTGTGTGT
>CM040925.1:40408647-40441147 GCA_023029165.1 Gobiocypris rarus | reverse complement strand
CATATCTAACACACCGCATCTATAAACACATCATATCTAACACACCTCATCTATAAACACATCATCTCTAACACACCTCATCTATAAACACATCATATCTAACACACCGCATCTATAAACACATCATATCTAACACACCTCATCTATAAACACATCATATCTAACACACCTCATCTATAAACACATCATATCTAACACACCTCATCTATAAACACATCATATCTAACACACCTCATCTATAAACACATCATATCTAACACACCTCATCTATAAACACATCATATCTAACACACCTCATCTATAAACACATCATATCTAACACACCGCATCTATAAACACATCATATCTAACACACCTCATCTATAAACACATCATATCTAACACACCTCATCTATAAACACATCATATCTAACACACCTCATCTATAAACACATCATATCTAACACACCTCATCTATAAACACATCATATCTAACACACCTCATCTATAAACACATCATATCTAACACACCTCATCTATAAACACATCATATCTAACACACCTCATCTATAAACACATCATATCTAACACACCTCATCTATAAACACATCATATCTAACACACCTCATCTATAAACACATCATATCTAACACACCGCATCTATAAAGACATCATATCTAACACACCGCATCTATAAACACATCATATCTAACACACCTCATCTATAAACACATCATATCTAACACACCTCATCTATAAACACATCATATCTAACACACCTCATCTATAAACACATCATATCTAACACACCTCATCTATAAACACATCATATCTAACACACCTCATCTATAAACACATCATATCTAACACACCTCATCTAAAAACACATCATATCTAACACACCTCATCTATAAACACATCATATCTAACACACCTCATCTATAAACACATCATATCTAACACACCTCATCTATAAACACATCATATCTAACACACCGCATCTATAAACACATCATATCTAACACACCTCATCTAAAAACACATCATATCTAACACACCTCATCTATAAACACATCATATCTAACACACCTCATCTATAAACACATCATATCTAACACACCTCATCTATAAACACATCATATCTAACACACCTCATCTATAAACACATCATATCTAACACACCTCATCTATAAACACATCATATCTAACACACCTCATCTATAAACACATCATATCTAACACACCGCATCTATAAACACATCATATCTAACACACCTCATCTATAAACACATCATATCTAACACACCGCATCTATAAACACATCATATCTAACACACCGCATCTATAAACACATCATCTCTAACACACCTCATCTATAAACACATCATATCTAACACACCTCATCTATAAACACATCATATCTAACACACCTCATCTATAAACACATCATATCTAACACACCTCATCTATAAAAGCATCATATCTAACACACCTCATCTATAAACTAATCATATCTAACACACCTCATCTATAAACACATCATATCTAACACACCTCATCTATAAACACATCATATCTAACACACCTCATCTATAAACACATCATATCTAACACACCTCATCTATAAACACATCATATCTAACACACCGCATCTATAAACACATCATATCTAACACACCGCATCTATAAACACATCATATCTAACACACCGCATCTATAAACACATCATATCTAACACACCTCATCTATAAACACATCATATCTAACACACCTCATCTATAAACACATCATATCTAACACACCTCATCTATAAACACATAATATCTAACACACCTCATCTATAAACACATCATATCTAACACACCTCATCTATAAACACATCATATCTAACACACCTCATCTATAAACACATCATATCTAACACACCGCATCTATAAACACATCATATCTAACACACCTCATCTATAAACACATCATATCTAACACCGCATCTATAAACACATCATATCTAACACACCTCATCTATAAACACATCATATCTAACACACCACATCTATAAACACATCATATCTAACACACCTCATCTATAAACACATCATATCTAACACACCTCATCTATAAACACATCATATCTAACACACCTCATCTATAAACACATCATATCTAACACACCTCATCTATAAACACATAATATCTAACACACCTCATCTATAAACACATCATATCTAACACACCTCATCTATAAACACATCATATCTAACACCGCATCTATAAACACATCATATCTAACACACCTCATCTATAAACACATCATATCTAACACACCATCTATAAACACATCATATCTAACACACCTCATCTATAAACACATCATATCTAACACACCTCATCTATAAACACATCATATCTAACACACCTCATCTATAAACACATCATATCTAACACACCACATCTATAAACACATCATATCTAACACACCGCATCTATAAACACATCATATCTAACACACCTCATCTATAAACACATCATATCTAACACACCATCTATAAACACATCATATCTAACACCGCATCTATAAACACATCATATCTAACACACCTCATCTATAAACACATCATATCTAACACACCGCATCTATAAACACATCATATCTAACACACCTCATCTATAAACACATCATATCTAACACACCGCATCTATAAACACATCATATCTAACACACCTCATCTATAAACACATCATATCTAACACACACATCTATAAACACATCATATCTAACACACCTCATCTATAAACACATCATATCTAACACACCGCATCTATAAACACATCATATCTAACACACCTCATCTATAAACACATCATATCTAACACACGCATCTATAAACACATCATATCTAACACACCGCATCTATAAACACATCATATCTAACACACCTCATCTATAAACACATCATATCTAACACACCACATCTATAAACACATCATATCTAACACACCTCATCTATAAACACATCATATCTAACACACCGCATCTATAATCACATCATATCTAACACACCTCATCTATAAACACATCATATCTAACACACCGCATCTATAAACACATCATATCTAACACACCGCATCTATAAACACATCATATCTAACACACCTCATCTATAAACACATCATATCTAACACACCGCATCTATAAACACATCATATCTAACACACCTCATCTATAAACACATCATATCTAACACACCACATCTATAAACACATCATATCTAACATCTATAAACACATCATATCTAACACACCTCATCTATAAACACATCATATCTAACACACCGCATCTATAAACACATCATATCTAACACACCGCATCTATAAACACATCATATCTAACACACCTCATCTATAAACACATCATATCTAACACACACTCATCTATAAACACATCATATCTAACACACCGCATCTAAAAAACACATCATATCTAACACACCTCATCTATAAACACATCATATCTAACACACCATCTATAAACACATCATATCTAACACACCTCATCTATAAACACATCATATCTAACACACCACATCTATAAACACATCATATCTAACACACCTCATCTATAAACACATCATATCTAACACACTGCATCTATAATCACATCATATCTAACACACCTCATCTATAAACACATCATATCTAACACACCACATCTATAAACACATCATATCTAACACACCTCATCTATAAACACATCATATCTAACACACTGCATCTATAATCACATCATATCTAACACACCTCATCTATAAACACATCATATCTAACACACACATCTATAAACACATCATATCTAACACACCTCATCTATAAACACATCATATCTAACACACCGCATCTATAAACACATCATATCTAACACACCTCATCTATAAACACATCATATCTAACACACCGCATCTATAAACACATCATATCTCGCATCTATAAACACATCATATCTAACACACCTCATCTATAAACACATCTATAAACACATCATATCTAACACACCTCATCTATAAACACATCATATCTAACACACCGCATCTATAATCACATCATATCTAACACACCTCATCTATAAACACATCATATCTAACACACATCTATAAACACATCATATCTAACACACCGCATCTATAAACACATCATATCTAACACACCTCATCTATAAACACATCATATCTAACACACCGCATCTATAAACACATCATATCTAACACACCTCATCTATAAACACATCATATCTAACACACTGCATCTATAATCACATCATATCTAACACACCTCATCTATAAACACATCATATCTAACACACCGCATCTATAAACACATCATATCTAACACACCTCATCTATAAACACATCATATCTACCACACCGCATCTATAAACACATCATATCTAACACACCGCATCTATAAACACATCATATCTAACACACCGCATCTATAAACACATCATATCTAGACTATTTTTCTGAGCCCATTGGCAGATATTTATATTTAATTTACAAGCATAAACTCACTTCATTTGGATCAATTTCTCAGAAAATGAGACTTATTCTTTTATATTATTTTTCATTTAACAAATGAGTGAGAAAATGACCTTTGCAGAGTGATTGGTCACTCAGGCCGACGACAATTAATTCAGAAATGACTTTCAGAAAACAATCTTTAAAAAAATATTTGACCTTTGAAAGAGGTGGTTTTGATACGGTTATGTGAGATAAAAGCAAAATAAATCAATAAAGCTGTGTTTGAGATGATTAATGGAGTGTGTGTGAGTCCTCCGATTGGCTGAAGTGTGTGTGGCTCACCTCCTGTTTGAAGAGGTTCTGCCGGTTCTTCAGGGAACGCAGTTTGATCTGTTTCTTCTCGTGCTCCAGCTCGGCATCAGGCAGTCTGAAATACGCGATCAGGTCGTTGAGCGTCTGGAGAACCTCCTCGATGGGCAGGAACACACTCACGCGGTTCTTGGCACTCAAACCGTCCAGCTCTCTGTCGAAACAACAGACACGGTTCAATACAGTACATGAACACGGCACAATATTCCCCATTATAATAATTCATAGTAGTAGTGTGTTGCCGGTTATGGTAAGGGGCGGGACATTTCCCAAACATTGACCAATCACAACACACTGCTCCAGACGACCAATCAGAGCACAGTGTGCTTTTCAGAAGGAGGGGCTTCAGATACAGGAATTAAACCAGCATTTAATTCGCATTCGTGACTAAAAACAGACATGTGTGAACCGTACGATGTGTTTTGGAGCATTTGTGCGAATAAACAATCCCTGCGGATCAGTTTTCATAAATGTAAGATAATAATAAGTCCTTAAATGTTATAACAAGCGTCTTAATGATCAGTTTAAGCATCTTATATTTTAGGGATTGACAAACATAAATGGCAACACTGCCTAATGGGATTATTAATCTTCATAAGGCTCGGATTTCATTAATAAATGTGAGCAATTCACGTCTCAGAGCCTGAAGGTGGCGCTGTTGTGCGTTCAGGCTCACACACACATATATATGCCAAACGACAGTAATGCTGATCAATCATGAGTGTTTACTGTACAGTGTTTATACTGTAATATACTGTAATTAACGTATATTTTATCAGCTCCTGCAATAAAGCAGATATTTCAAAATAAGAGTCCTGTTGCATTTCAGGCTTGTTTATTAAATAAAAGTCACGCCGGGTGTCCAATAAACACCTGGTTATTATTTGGTTAAACAAACTGAATTTAATTTAATTTAATTTACAGTAAAAACTCTTGTATCTTCTGTCTGGGACGCCCCGACAGAGGAAAGTCACATTATTAAAGACACACATTATTAAATATATAGATTTTACTAGCATCAGTGTTATTATAGTTAACACAAACTACCATAAAACATCTCTTTACTTCAAATAAATAAACTGACATAAAATTAAACATTAAAAACTGTTATTTAGTTTCATTAATCTGATGTACCGAACTAAAACTGACATAAAAGTTCATAAAAACTATACAGACATTTTTAAAAAATAACAAAAACTAAAAAAATCTGAACTTAACTAAAACTTAAATGAAAGCACAATCAAATTGCATCCAAAATATTATTATTGTACTTTATATACTATCAGTGATACTAAAATAACACTATATGGCTAATAAACTGTGTTTTAAAGCCACAAGTAACTTTGTTGGCGGGTCTCGGCGCTGTTGCTATTTTCCCGGCGGGATAAATGGCTCTTGCGCCCGGAGCAAATCTAAAATGGGTTGGTCTGAAGTAGCTTCATTATTCATAGGTGTGGTTTGGGCGTAACGTGAATAAACCAATCAGAGCGTCATCCAACATTCCCTTTAAAAGCAGGTGCTCAAGTTCCCTTATGGATTGCTATTATTATGGCGTATTTCCCAGGAGCACACCAGGAGCGGTTCACAGCCGAGAGACTGATGTTCTTGGAAGCCTGAATAATTTGTAAGCTAGATTTATGCCTATTTTTTCACATCTTCGTGGCACACCACAATGATTTCCGTCATCTCATGTGTTAATATTTTTTTAGTGTAACAATTTATGATTTGCCAATAAGTGTTGCATCTGTGTAGATTACATGAGCAAAGTGTATGAGCGTTGTGCACGCTATACATTATGGTCAAGCATGTGCCCTTAAAATAGCATAATGAACAACGTGCCGCTGACTTTAGACTAGGATTTTCCAATTGTTTAATGGAACAGCAAAATAGCAGCAGGGATTGTTTGCACGCCTCCTTTTTGCGCTGAACCGGAGCGCAAGTTCATTCACTAGTTTAGCGACGTGCTTCTGTGGAGGGATAAGCGCGCTTTGCGCGGGTGCAAAATAGGAATGACACATGCATCGGTGTACAAAGTCAAGATAGGGCCCCTAAACTGTTCAATTTAGAGCACAGGTGCACCATGGGAAAAAAGTAACCATCAAGCCCTGTAAACAGAGCGTTACTGACAGCCTGGGAAGAGAGGAGCCGCAACAATGGAGAATATGGGGAATAATCAACATTCAAGCATTGGAAACATCAAGACTGTAAAACATCCACTTCCATAAGAAGAAAAACCCCATAAAATTGCAGACCATCTCAAACCCACAGGAAGGTCTGTGTGACAGTAATGAGCTTCCCGGAATAACACACAGCTTCCCGCTGATCCCATTCTGAGCCAAAACACTGTCGCTTATGTAAGATTATGAAACATATTTCCTGCAGACGGCCTGGGCGAAGGTGCCGTCGGGAGCTCACAGTCAAGATGCATGAGAGCGTTTGAGTGCACCCGAGCACCATCTGGCAGGAAGACGAGCGAGACGCTCCTCACGTGAGGTGTCAGAGGTCGTGTGTGTGTGTGTGTGTGATACCTGATGAAGCAGCTGAAGAGGCGCGTGGTGTTGCGGATGATGCGGGCGGCTCTCGACTCCTCGTGCTGACAGCGCTGTAGCGTCAGACCATCGTCCATGTGTCCTTCTGAGTGAAGACAGGCCTGAGCGACAGACAAATCACAACATATTCCACTAATATGAGCTCCTACTACATGATCTGACCAAAGTCAACATCCCATGATAATTCAGCACACGAGGCCGTACCGAAAAGTAATAAAATAATTATCATTCAAATAAAAGAACTCTTAACAAGAGGAAAAATGTATTTCAGCTAAAACTATAGACACATACAAAACTTTTTTTCCCGGTAGTTTCCAAGGAAACATTCAATTTTCCTTGTTTAAGTTGATGTTGACTGCATATTTATAATTTAAAAAAACTAAAACCACAAAAAAATAATAATAATTTAACTAAAATAGCTTAAATAAAATAACTTAAATAATGTAAAAATAATAACTTAACTAAAATAAGTTAAATAAAATAACAACTTAAATAACTTGAAAATAATATGTTAAATAAAATAACAAATATAATAACTAAAATAACTTACTATAATGACTTAATTAAAATAACTTAACTAAAATAACTTAAATAAAATAACTTAACTAAAATAACTTACATAAAATAACTTAAATATAATAACTTAACTAAAATAACTTACATAAAATAACTTAAATATAATAACTTAACTTAAATAACTTAAATAAAATAATTTTATAAAATAACTTAAATATAATAACTTAACTAAAATAACTTAAATATAATGACTTAAATAAAACAACTTAACTTAAATAACTTAAATATAATAACTTAAATAAAATAACTTAACAAAAATAAATTAAATATAACAACTTAACTTAAATAACTTAAATAAAATAACTTAAATATAATAACTTAACTAAAATAACTTAAATATAATGACTTAAATAAAACAGCTTAACTCAAATAACTTAAATATAATGACTTAAATAAAATAACTTAAGTAAAATAACTTAAATATAATAACTTAACTAAAATAACTTAAATATAATGACTTAAATAAAATAACTTAAATAAAATAAATATAATAAAATAACAACTAAAAAAATGTCAAAAGAAACGAAAATACATAAAAGATTATTTTATTTCAACAAAAAATATTAATATGTGTCTGTTAAATATGAATATATATATATATATTTTTTTTTTCAATGTTAACTAAAAATTATAAAACAAATCAAATCAAATGTCAAAAAATACAAAAAAAAACTTTATTATGATGTATTAAATTAAGTCAAACTGAAACGTCATAAAAACTATATAGATATATTTAAAAAAAGACTAAAACTAATAAAATGTCAAACACAACAAAATTAATTCAGTTTAACTTGATGTACTAAAATAAAAATGAATAAAAAATATACACATACATGCGTATTTAAAAAAAATACCTGAAATAAAAAGTCTCACCGCTGGAGTGTGTGTGACGTGACGGACGGGTGAAACATGCATCATTAGATCTGGACTACATGAGCGTAAGAATCTCACCCGTCTCTTGAGCGGCCCCAGCCGAGCGGACTTGACGTCAGGCGCCTGATAGGACAGCCACAGCCCCGTCGCCACGTGCATCACGAAACACAGAGAGTCTCCGTATTTGATCTCCGCCACACCCATGCCCTCGATGTCCCGCTTCGGACTGCACTCCAGCTTATCCTGAGCAAACACAGAGCACACACTGAACGGAGACTGGACACCTGTGTGTGAGCCTCTACAAACAGCACGAGATGTTTGCAGCTCATCCATCATGTGACTGTGATCAAACTCATCAAGATGACTCCCAGCTAACATTCCAGCACATCCAGAGCCAGCGCTGATGAGTCCTCATTAAGGATCGTTTCCCTGCTGGAGCGTCAGGAATAAAATCAAAGCATAAGTGGATGACAAATGGCACGCAATAAAAGAGAAGGTTCCTCTTTAATAAAGCTCTGGAGGAAGATCCTGCTCGCTGATAGAGAGCTGGAACGATTATCTGTCTCACAGATATAACCATAATAACTCTGATATTAAAGGCCTCTGTGGAAGCTGACGGATTCATAACGTGATGAAAGCTAAGATTTGTAAAGCTGAAAGAAGTCTCTTTTGCTGATCAAAAATACTGTAAAAAATGTGAGATATAATTCTAATGTAGATCAGCTGTTCTCTGTGTGAATATATAGTGTGATTTATTCCTGTGATCATCATTCCTCCAGTCTTCAGTGTCACATGATCCTTCACTAATCACTCTCATATGAGGATCTGATGATCAACACACAGTTATGATTATTATCAGAGTTGTTGCTTCATATTTTGGTGGAATTGTCATATTGTTTTAAGGACGTTTCATTTATTCTCTGATGAATAGAAAGTTCATTTATTAGAAATAGAACATTTGTAACACCATAAATGTCACTTTTGATCAATTTAATGCATCATTTATGATTAAAACCATTAAAGGCACAATATTTAATTATTCAGAAAAGAGGCGTGTCTTGACTCTTGAGTGGGCGGAGCTTGTATTCCGCCGCGAGCGCTTCCACTTCTTCCGCTCATGTGTGTGTGTGTAACGCAGCGCTGTTTGATCATATCACACACATGTGCGTGTGTTAAAGTGATGTTATAATGCTACTATGAGACACTTGTTCACACTGCAGTGAGCGAGATCATATTAGGCGGTAAAACATGAACAGCAGATTTACACAATCAGACTAAATGTGTTGAGCTGGAGAACAATGATGAGTTTCTGTCCATCAATGATCCAAACAGTGTCTCATAAACACAGCAGATATTAAAGCGCCGCTAGTGTTGCCATGGTTACCACACAATCACACCGGATGATGTCACTGATAGGAGAGACACACACACACACACGGGCCATGTCCCGTTTAAAAAATCCCTGATTTCTCTGGATTTAAACAGTCTTGGAAACATTTGGGATAATGCACAAAATATATAACACTGATCTAGTGGCTTCTGGGTATTTTACTCCTAAAACCGTACATATTCCTGTCATATGAATGTGTGTGTTTGCATGAATGCGGGGTTGTGTGTGTGTGTGTGTGTGATTACCTTGGAGGCTCTGAAGCAGAAGGCCGTGGCATTGGTGTCGGCCCTCTCTCGGTCCTGCAGCACCACGCCTCGGTCATCGGTCAGCGCCAGATAGTGACCGGTGGTCAGGTGACGCAGGCGGAACGGCTGACCCCAGCGGATGTGACTGCCGCACCAACTGAACACACACGGAGATCATGGGTTTGCACGGTCAGCGTTTTAGTGTTTAATCCTGTCCTGCTCACACACAGTTCAGTCGTGACTCCTGAACAATGCAGGTGGTGTCTGCTTCTATGAGCGATTAAAGCAGTTCGAACCTACATAAATACAAATGCTTTATATTGAAAACAAGACCAAAATAGTCCTTTAATAACTCCATAAACTAAACGTTAATAACTCCATGCGCCCATAAACGCTTATAATCTTGGGTCTGAAGACACACACCTGATCCGTAACGGCTCCAGCCTCCAGAGAGATCGGGCCTTTGCTCCGGCTTTTCCCGTCTCATAGTTCACCAATCTGAAAAACACCAGTAAAGACACGTTTACATCAGAAATACCTGCAAAATCAGCGCAAATTACCCCAAAAATGCACATTTAAACTATGTGACTATGAATGAAAGTGCAATGAACTGATGCAGTAATGCATTCGCAATCAACAGTGTTCTCGTTCTCTGTGTATAATTAATGTCCAACTTTTTCATGCAACTTAAAATAACCAATCTTGATTTTCTATTATAAGAAGCAATAAACTAATTCATAAACGGTTCTTAGCTTGTGTTCTCTGAAGCCAGAATATGACAAAGTGTTTTTATGCACTCTATTAATCAACATTAACATTATTACAGTATCAAGAGCAATGATTTTTGTAATATTGCAGCTCTACCCTGCAATGAGTTCCTGTTTATTAATTTTTTTTATTAATCTCTTCTGTTCATTATCTGATCATAACTCCAGTATCAGTGTAATATTCCTCCAGTGTAGATCAGCTGTTCTCTGTGTGAATATATAGTGCTTCTGTTCATTATCTGATCATAACTCCAGTATCAGTGTAATATTCCTCCAGTGTAGATCAGCTGTTCTCTGTGTGAATATATAGTGCTTCTGTTCATTATCTGATCATAACTCCAGTATCAGTGTAATATTCCTCCAGTGTAGATCAGCTGTTCTCTGTGTGAATATATAGTGCTTCTGTTCATTATCTGATCATAACTCCAGTATCAGTGTAATATTCCTCAGTGTAGATCAGCTGTTCTCTGTGTGAATATATAGTGCTTCTGTTCATTATCTGATCATAACTCCAGTATCAGTGTAATATTCCTCCAGTGTAGATCAGCTGTTCTCTGTGTGAATATATAGTGCTTCTGTTCATTATCTGATCATAACTCCAGTATCAGTGTAATATTCCTCCAGTGTAGATCAGCTGTTCTCTGTGTGAATATATAGTAAAGTGTCAAATAAAATTATTAATTTCATTCAAAAGAACACTGACCTCAAAGTTTTGAAAGGTAGTGTACATGAACTGATGTACAAATGTAATTGTGTACCTTGCAAGTCGCTTTGGAAAGAAGCACCAGCCATATGCATAAGTGTAAAGGTAAATAATAATGATTAAAAACAAATTATTAGTTTAAAAATGAATCTAAAGCCGCCAGTAAGAGGCAGGAAGTCACTGTCCTAATGAGTGAGTCATTGAATCATTTACTCAACCCATGCATTCAAACGTGAAACCCAGTTGAAATCACATACTTCCCTACTAGATACACCATATCTCCATAAGTGTTGTGACGCCTGCCTTCACATGCACATGAGCTTTAATGCTATCCCATTCTCAATCCGTAGGGATTAATATGGAGTCGGCCCACCCTTTGCAGCTCTAACAGCTTCAGCTCTTCTGGGAAGGCTTTCCTCAAGGTTTAGGAGTGTGTTTATGGGAATTCTTCTAAAAGCGCATTTGTGAGGTCAGGCACTGATGTTGGACGAGAAGGCCTGGCTCGCAGTCTCCGCTCTAATTCATCCCAAAGGTGTTCTATCGGGATGAGGTCAGGACTCTGTGCAGGCCAGTCCAGTTCCTCCACACCAAACTCGCTCATCCATGTCTTTATGGAGCGACGCTTTGTGCACTGGAGCGCAGTCATGTTGGGACAGGAAGGGGCCGTCACCAAACTGATCCCACAAAGTTTGGACCATGAAATTGTCCAAAATGTCTTGGGAGTTCCTTTGACTGTAACTAAGGGGCCAACTCCTGAAAAACAACCCCACCCCATAATCCCCCCTCCACCAAACTTTACACTTGGCACAATGCAGTCAGGCGAGTCCCGTTCCCCTGGCAACCGCCAAACCCAGACTCGTCCATGGGATGGTCAGACAGAGAAGCGTGATTGGTCACTCAGAGAACACGTCTCACTGCTCTAGAGTCCAGTGGTGGCGCGCTTTACCCCACTGCATCCCACGCTTTGCATTGCTCTTAGTGATGTAAGGCTTGGATGAGCTGCTCGGCCATGGAAACCCATTCCATGAAGCTCTCTCCGCACTGTTCTTGAGCTCATCTGAAGGCCACAGGAGTAGTACATTCATTCTATACAGAACATACTTTCAAAATGCAATTTCGGACGCATGTTAAATCCTAAAGCTGCGTTAAACAGATGTGTTTTAGAAGAGATTCCCTGTTAGCGGTGACTCTGAAGACGAACGTCACATTTATTGATCACCTCAGAAGCGTTGCACGTCATTGAGGACGTTAGCAAGACTGAAACAAACACTCTCTCCATCACTGAGCGCGCGGCCCGATAACAATCATTTACCCGCGCCCTCCGCACTGACAGATCGGCGATACGTCTGAAGGAGGTCTTGCAGAAAATCCTTTATAAGAAGGAGTCCCGTTGATTAGATCTCAAGGACAGGACGCAGCGCCACAGGCCAGAGCTGACAACCCACATCTAACACCGCAGACGCCACAGCGCTAAACGCCACAGCGCTAAATATAGGCCACACGCCTACGAGGAGCTCAGGGGGACGATCTTCAGCGGTTCGTCCCTGGGTTAGCCTGCCTCGACCCAGTTCAGACGCGACACACTCGCTCAAGCGGCTATTCATAGACCAACAGCACTGGATCACAGCACCAGCTTCAGTCATCAGTTTAACTGCACTGACATCCTATCATTTAATCTGAACTGATCGGAATAATGCTGTCTTCTCAACAGCTTTGCTTTATAACTGTATTCTGGAGCATCAGCACTGTTATTGTCCTGTTTGTTACTGTGAAGGGACCGTCACGCAGATCCTCATGTGCTTCTCAACTCTTCACACTGCACAGAATAACAGAATCAAACTAATTCATTAAAATAAAAAATGAGAATATCTAAACTTCTTTATTCCAGAAGATTTAAGAGCTGAGTGTTTTCTTTTCTTTCAACATTTTCCAGTCATTCCTGATTCACTGGATTATAATTAAGGATTTTCTTTGTAAAAAAAAAACAAAAATCTGATTTTCTACCTTGGCATAACTAGATAAATATATGTATATAGCGCAAATAAAAAAATCACTGATTTCCATGGATGGATGAATGGATGATTAAGGGATGGATGCTAGATAGATAGATAGATAGATAGATAGATAGATAGATAGATAGATAGATAGATAGATAGATAGATAGATAGATAGATAGATAGATAGATAGATAGATAGATAGATAGATAGATAGATAGATAGATAGATAGATAGATAGATAGAGCGATAGAACGATAGAACGATAGAAACGATAGAGCGATCGATAGAGCGATAGATAGATAGATAGATAGATAGATAGATAGAACGATAGATAGAACGATAGATAGATAGATAGATAGATAGATAGATAGATAGATAGATAGATAGATAGACAGATAGACAGATAGATAGATAGATAGATAGATGATGGATAGAGGGATGGATGGATGTAGGTATGGATGGATGGATGGATGGATGTAGGTATGGATGGGACATTGGAGAGATGGATGGAGGGATGGAAGATGGATGGATAGATGGATGAATAGATGATGGATGGAGGGATGGATGATGGATAGAGGGATGGATGGAGGGTTAGAAGGATAAATGGATAGATGGAGGGTTAGAGGGATAGAGGGATGGATGGATGATGGATGGAGGGATGGATGATAGATAGATGATGGATAGATTATGGATGGAGGGATAGATGATGATAGATGATGGATAGAGGGATGATGGATAGATGGATGGATGGATGGATGTAGGTATGGATGGGACATTGGAGAGATGGATGGAGGGATGGAAGATGGATGGATAGATGGATGGATGATGGATAGATGATGGATAGAGGGATGGATGGATGTAGGTATGGATGGGACATTGGAGAGATGGATGGAGGGATGGAAGATGGATGGATAGATGATGGATGGAGGGATGGATGATGGATAGATGATGGATAGAGGGATGGATGGAGGGATGGAGGGATGGATGGATGGATGATAGAGGGATGGATGGATGTAGGTATGGATGGGACATTGGAGAGATGGATGGAGGGATGGAAGATGGATGGATAGATGATGGATGGAGGGATGGATGATGGATAGATGATGGATAGAGGGATGGATGGAGGGATGGAGGATGGATGGATGGTGGATAGAGGGATGGATGGATGTAGGTATGGATGGGACATTGGAGAGATGGATGGAAGGATGGAAGATGGATGGATAGATGGATGGATAGAGGATGGATGATGGATAGAGGGATGGAAGATGGATGGATAGATGATGGATAGAGGGATGGATGGATGTAGGCATGGATGGGACATTGGAGAGATGGATGGAGAAATGGTATGGATAGATGGATGATGGAGGGATAGAGGGATGGCAGATGGAGCTATGGAAAATTTTAAATAAGAACAATCTTAATTTGTAGCTTATTTTAAAGCTTGTTTTGTCTCATTTTAAATAATTTAAAGTCATCTGGACGCCCTTTGTAAGTTCGTGAAGGCTTGATGATGATGATGAAGATGATGATGGAGCAGGTATCAGGTTCCTACCTCTGCTCTTCCTCACTCTGATCCGACCCTGGGATCGTCAGAACCTCATCGTGCCCGTGAAAAAGACGCATCACGTGACCGCCAAGCAGGTATCCTATAGGACAACACAAGAGTCAGGCGGAGGAATGAATATGGAATTACTTTTGAAAGAAAATTAAATAAAATTGCTGTTTGACTGCAGGACACAGGCAGTGCTGAGACTAGAGGAAAGGCATGTGAGTGTCACTGCGCCGACAGACCTTCCTCCACGTTGCTCCCGGAGCAGGTGGGATGGACGTTCCACAGCGTCTGCATGAAGGACGCGTCCACCTGGCTGTTCCCATTGGATATGGACAGATGCTGTCGGGGAGACATAACCGTTACCATGGCAACACGCCACCCCATCGCGTCATGTGGGTTTTATGATGCGTTTGCCCCAGAGGTCATAACTGAGAAGCTCGGCATCATGGGATATGCGTGCATTAATTCAGATTAAGCTGTAAATATGAGTTTCAGATGAGCTAACACACGGACTGACGCTGGTCACGCCTGATCACACAAACACAACATCACTGCAACACGCCAACACGCCAACACGCGTGTCAGGCCCTGATGGTATGACTAGAAGATGAAAAAAGACCCTGTTTGATTCCTTATAAAACAATACCAAAAAAATAAATAAAATCTATATTTTTAACTGTTATAATGTATTAAACAATAAAAATATGCTTACAGATCTGAAGTTTAATAGTCATGAAAATATATAAAACATTGACTACTTAAAAAATAAAATAAAAACAAAATAATGTAAAGTAAAAAAGTACCACAAACAAATGTAAAAAAATAAATAAAATAAAATAGAAAATGTAATTAAATTAAATTTTTTGAACTATAAAACAAAATATAAACTGAAAAAGCTTAATAGTAAAATAAAGTAACAAAAATAAATGTAAATAATTAAATTAAATTAAATAATTAAAATTAAATTACATTAAAAATAACAAAATAAATGTAAATAATTAAATTAAATTAAATAATTAAAATTAAATTACATTAAAAATAACAAAATAAATGTAAATAATTAAATTAAATTAAATAATTAAAATTAAATTACATTACAAATAACAAAATAAATGTAAATAATTAAATTAAATTAAATAATTAAAATTAAATTACATTAAAAATAACAAAATAAATGTAAATAATTAAATTAAATAATTAAAATTAAATTACATTAAAAATAACAAAATAAATGTAAATAATTAAATTAAATAATTAAAATTAAATTACATTAAAAATAACAAAATAAATGTAAATAATTAAATTAAATTAAATAATTAAAATTAAATTACATTAAAAATAACAAAATAAATGTAAATAATTAAATTCAATTATTTTAAACTATAAAACTAAAGTAAACAAGTAAAGTAAAAATGTAACAAAAATAAATGAAATTTAATTTAATTTAATTACTATAAAACAAAATATAAACTGAAAAGCTTAATAGTAAAATAAAATAAAGTAAAAAAGTAACAAAAATAAATGTAAATAAATTAAATTTAAAATTAAATGTAAATTATTTTAAACTATAAAACTAAAGTAAACAAGTAAAGTACAAATGTAACAAAAAATAAATTAAATAATTAAATTAAATTAAATTAAAAATAAAAAAGACAACAAAATAAACTGAAGAGCTCAACACTCGTTGGAAATGATACATTAAAAAAATTAAAAAGTAAATAAAGAAATGAATAATCTTCAATCACAACATTATGTATTTTCTCTGTCTCTTGATTTTGGGGTGAGAGGTGAGGTGCGCTCAGTGATTTACTCACCAGGTAGCGCTCAGACGACACGCTGACGAGAATCAGATCATCTCCGATGCGCACCTTCTCCCCCTCGGATCTCTGTTTGGACGCGGGATGAATGGTCCACCAGCAGGGCTCACCTGGAGCGAAACACACAGATCATCAGTGCCGGACGGACTTCCTGGAGCTCCCTGGAGTCTGACGGCACAGATTCAACACTCATGCTTCACCTGTTGAGTCTTCCTGAAGCCCCACATCAAACGATAACTTATCCGTCATAGAGCGAGACGTCTTCAGACAGGTCAGATACTGCAACACAAACACGAGCCTTACACACACCTGCAGAACCACAGATCTGACGAGAGCGAGCGAGAGTTCACCCACCATCCCGCTGAAGGAGTGTCTGAGGAGGATAGCGTGACCGTAGAGTAGGGTCCGGTGTCCTCCGCCCTGGGCCGCCTGCGGACACAACCATCAGGTCACTCCTTCATCACACACACACACACACACACACACACACACTGAGCTGATGTAGAGGAATCACTCACCTTCCTAATGAACTGCTGCGCGAGGCGTGAGGAACCACAGAGAAAGAGCGTGAGACTAGTGCTTCTGATAAACACGCTGATCTTCAGCTTACTGTGGCTAATATCACACGCGCTCAGGGCCTAAACACCGGCTACATTTACCGGCCTGGAGCGGCTTCAGCGGATGAGTAACGTTTGAGAACAGACTTCCAACATGGCTTGAAAAAACGTTGATATAAAGTTTGGGGACGCAAGGAAACACAGCATGTTTCAGCATAAATTAGCATGTTTTTTTTCACGCCGTTGGCATGTTTTAACACGAATTAGCATGTTACAGGCATGTTTTAACATGTTATCAAAAAAAATGTTGTTAGCATTTCTTAGCATGTTGCTAGCATGATTTAACATTTTGCAAGCATTAATTAACATGCTGCTATGCAAGCATTTCTTAGCATGTTGCTAGCATGTCTTAGCATGATGCTAGCATGTCTTAGCACAAAATAGCATATTTTATCATGAATAAACATGTTTCATAACATGTTTTTTTCATGGCGTTGGCATATTTTAACATTAATTATCATTTTAGCTAGCATGTTTTAACATGTTAACAAAAAAAACATTTTGTTTGCATTAATAAGCATGTTATTAGCATGATTTAACATTTTGCAAGCATTAATTAACATTCTGCTATGCAACCATTTCTTTGCATATTGCTAGCATGTCTTAGCATAATGCTAGCATGTCTTAGCACAAAATAGCATGTTTTATCATGAATAAACATGTTTCATAACATGTTTTTTTCATGGCGTTGGCATGTTTTAACATTAATTATCATTTTTGCTAGCATGTTTTAACATGTTAACAAAAAAAACATTTTTTTTGCATTAATTAGCATGTTATTAGCATGATTTAACATTTTGCAAGCATTAATTAACATTCTGCTATGCAAGCATTTCTTAGCATGTTGCTAGCATGTCTTAGCATGATGCTAGCATGTCTTAGCACAAAATAGCATGTTTTATCATGAATAAACATGTTTCATAACATGTTTTTTTCATGGCGTTGGCATATTTTAACATTAATTATCATTTTTACTAGCATGTTTTAACATGCTAACAAAAAAACTTTTTGTTTGTATTAATTAGCATGTTATTAGCATGATTTAACATTTTGCAAGCATTAATTAACATGCTTCTATGCAAGCATTTCTTAGCATGTTGCTAGCATGTCTTAGCATGATGCTAGCATGTCTGAGCACAAAATAGCATGTTTTATCATGAATAAACATGTTTCATAACATGTTTTTTTCATGGCGTTGGCATATTTTAACATTAATTATCATTTTTGCTAGCATGTTTTAACATGTTAACAAAAAAAACATTTTTTGCATTAATTAGCATGTTATTAGCATGATTTAACATTTTGCAAGCATTAATTAACATGCTGCTATGCAAGCATTTCTTAGCATGTTGCTAGCATGTCTTAGCATGATGCTAGCATGTCTTAGCACAAAATAGCATGTTTTATCATGAATAAACATGTTTCATAACATGTTTTTTTCATGGCGTTGGCATATTTTAACATTAATTATCATTTTTGCTAGCATGTTTTAACATGCTGACAAAAAAAACATTTTTTTGCATTAATTAGCATGTTATTAGCATGATTTAACATTTTGCAAGCATTAATTAACATTCTGCTATGCAAGCATTTCTTAGCATGATGCTAGCATGTCTTAGCATGATGCTAGCATGTCTGAGCACAAAATAGCATGTTTTATCATGAATAAACATGTTTCATAACATGTTTTTTTCATGGCGTTGGCATGTTTTAACATTAATTATCATTTTTGCTAGCATGTTTTAACATGTTAACAAAAAAAAATTTTTGCATTAATTAGCATGTTATTAGCATGATTTAACATTTTGCAAGCATTAATTAACATGCTGCTATGCAAGCATTTCTTAGCATGTTGCTAGCATTTCTTAGCATGATGCTAGCATGTCTGAGCACAAAATAACATGTTTTATCATGAATAAACATGTTTCATAACATGTTTTTTTCATGGCGTTGGCATATTTTAACATTAATTATCATTTTTGCTAGCATGTTTTAACATGCTGACAAAAAAAACATTTTTTTGCATTAATTAGCATGTTATTAGCATGATTTAACATTTTGCAAGCATTAATTAACATTCTGCTATGCAAGCATTTCTTAGCATGATGCTAGCATGTCTTAGCATGATGCTAGCATGTCTTAACACAAAATAGCATGTTTTATCATGAATAAACATGTTTCATAACATGTTTTTTCATGGCGTTGGCATATTTTAACATTAATTATCATTTTTGCTAGCATGTTTTAACATGTTAACAAAAAAACATTTTGTTTGCATAAATAAGCATGTTATTAGCATGATTTAACATTTTGCAAGCATTAATTAACATGCTGCTATGCAAGCATTTCTTAGCATGTTCCTAGGATGTCTTAGCATGATGCTAGCATGTCTGAGCACAAAATAGCATGTTTTATCATGAATAAACATGTTTCATAACATGTTTTTTTTCATGGCGTTGGCATATTTTAACATTAATTATCATTTTTGCTAGCATGTTTTAACATGCTAACAAAAAAAACATTTTGTTTGCATTAATTAGCATGTTATTAGCATGATTTAACATTTTGCAAGCATTAATTAACATGCTGCTATGCAAGCATTTCTTAGCATGTTGCTAGCATGTCTTAGCATGATGCTAGCATGTCTTAGCACAAAATAGCATGTTTTATCATGAATAAACATGTTTCATAACATGTTTTTTCATGGCGTTGGCATATTTTAACATTAATTATCATTTTTTGCTAGCATGTTTTAACATGTTAACAAAAAAACATTTTGTTTGCATTAATTAGCATGTTATTAGCATGATTTAACATTTTGCAAGCATTAATTAACATGCTGCTATGCAAGCATTTCTTAGCATGTTGCTAGCATGTCTTAACATTATGCTAGCATGTCTTAGCACAAAATAGCATGTTTTATCATGAATTAACATGTTTCATAACATGTTTTTTTTCATGGCGTTGGCATGTTTTAACATTAATTATCATTTTTGCTAGCATGTTTTAACATGTTAACAAAAAAACATTTTGTTAGCATTAATTAGCATGTTACTAGCATGATTTAACATTTTGCAAGCATTATGTATCATTTTGATAGCATGGCATAACATGGTGCTATTATTTCTTAGAATGTTGCTAGCATGTCTTAGCACAAAATAGCATGTTTTATCATGAATTAACATGTTAACATGAATTAACGTAGCTAGCATGTCTTAGCATGACATGGCATTTTTTATCATAAATGAACATGTTTGATAAGATGTTTTTTTCATGGCGTTGACATGTTTTATCATGAATCAGCACATTACTGGCATGTTTTAACATGTTAGCAAAAAAGAATGTTGCTAGCATTAATTAGCATGTTACTAGCATTGATAACATGAATTAACATAGCTAGCATGTCTTAGCATGACATAGCATGTTTCATCATAAATGAACATGTTTCATAACGTATTTTTCATGGCGTTGGCATTTTTTAACATGAATTAGCACAATGCTAGCATGTTTTAACGTGTTAACAAAAAAACATTTTGTCAGCATTAATTAGCATGTTACTAGCATGATTTAACATTTTGCAATCATTATTTAACATTTTAATAGCATGTCTTAACATGTTGCTATTATTTCTTAGAATGTTGCTATCATGTCTTAACATGAAATAGCATGTTTTATCACAAATTAACATGTTGTTAACATGATTTAGCATGTTGCTAGTCTTAGCATGAAATAGCATGTTTTATCGTGAATTAACATGTTGTTAACATGATTTAGCATTTGTTGCAAGCATGTCTTTTCATGAAATAGGATGTTTTACCATGAATTAACATGTTGACATGAATAAGCATGTTGTTAGCATGAATTAACATGTTACTAGCATGACTTGACGATTTATTGTGTTAAAGTTTTGACCAGTTCAATGAAAGAGTATGGGACTTTTATGGTTTTTAATATTAATTTTTATAAAAACCAAAATTTGAGATACCAGTGAAATGTCACAATCCACTATACCACACCTAAACTTCCTTAATCTTAAACTTTCATTACGATGAAGCGCTGCCCCATCAACTGTCCCATATTTTTACTCACATTTGGCGCCTGGCAAGTGTTCAGTGTTTAGGCCCTGCATGCATGAGTGCGCTACAGGAGACCAAGCGCAAAGATCAGAGCCACCACCGGTCATCAGGCTCACCGTCTGGACCGTAAGGACGTCTGACCTTTAAACAAAAGCCCTGGAGCTTCAAACAGATCGTGAAGAGACGCTGACCCGACCTGAAGACTGATAGTGGTCAGAGATCTGGGTTACTAACCCAACCGTAAATGCCAGACTCTTCCGTCAGACGCAGGTCAAGTAAAATCGTATTGTTCTGATTACGAAATCTGCTGTCAAATGAGAGGTTGTCAGTGTCATTAACGCTATTTTCGTAATAAATTATGCAACTGGTGTTTAGTTTGGGACCGCTACAGATGATTCCCATCAGCACTGGTCAGAGCATTGGTCAGCCCCGTTGACCTGCGGCGTCCCTCAAGGCTCTGTTCTAGGACCGACTCTATTTTAGATATTCATCTTACTTTTAGGGTCAAACTATGGGATTTCTTTTAATATTTATGCTGATGAAAATGCCTTGGACTCAACCATCCACACTGATAGATAGAATGAAAGAACAACAGAATGAACGATAGATGGATAGATAGAAGGAATGAAAGAATGAACGATAGATAGTATGAACAAAAGAACAAACAAACGAACAAACAAATGAATGAACGATAGATAGAAGGAAGGAACGAACGAACGAATGATAGATTGATAGAAAGATTGAACGAGCGAACAAACGATGGATGGATGGATGGATGATGGACGGATGGACAGAATGAACGAATGAACGAACGATAGAACGAACGAACAATAGATAGATAGAACGATAGAACAAACGAACGATAGAACGATCAACAGAACGAATGATAGATTGATAAAAAAAGAACGAACAAATGAACAAACAAAGGATGGATGGATGGAACAATAGATAGAACGATAGATAGACAGATAGATAGATAGATAGACAGACAGACAGATAGATAGACAGACAGACAAACCGACAGACAGACAGACAGACAGACAGACAGACAGACAGATAGATAGATAGATAGATAGACAGACAGACAGACAGACAGACAGACAGACAGACAGACAGATAGATAGATAGATAGATAGATAGATAGATAGATAGACAGACAGACAAACCAACAGACAGATAGATAGATAGATAGATAGATAGATAGATAGATAGATAGATAGATAGATAGATAGATAGATAGATAGATAGATAGATAGATAGATAGATAGATGAATGAATAGATAGATAGATAAACGAGAGATAGATAGATAGATAGACAGACAAACCGAGAGATAGATAGATAGACAGACAGACAGACAGACAGATAGATAGATAGATAGATAGACAGACAGACAGACAGACAGACAGACAAACCTACAGACAGACAGACAGACAGACAGACAGATAGATAGATAGATAGATAGATAGACAGACAGACAGACAGACAGATAGATAGATAGATAGATAGACAGACAGACAGACAGACAGACAGACAGATAGATAGATAGATAGATAGATAGACAGACAAACCGACAGACAAACCGACAGACAAACCGACAGACAGACAGACAGACAGACAGACAGACAGACAGATAGATAGATAGATAGATAGACAGACAGACAGACAGACAGACAGACAGACAGATAGACAGATCGTCGTCTTTACTGAAGGAACTCTTTATACACATGAAGGCTAATGTTCATGTCTTTCAGGAGTGCAGGAGAGAGTCTTTGTCCAGCGTTTGTCGCAGACTGCGATCATAAACAGCCACTTCATCTATTATTACATGAGATTTTAGCCAAATAAGAACTTTTTTATACTGTATTTTAATTCAGTTAAGGTTTGTTTTATCTATAACTCTAAGTGATTTTATTTCTATAGTTTTAGTTAATAACCCAGTATATATAATATATTAATGTACATATCCATGAATTCTCCAAACCGCTTGTCCTTTGTGTTTATGTAGGGGTCAGTAAAAATCGACTGTCCTGAGTCAGCGAATACCGAGAGCACGTCCAGGAGTTCAGAGGTCAGGCTAAACAAGAGAAGGATTAACAGAGGAGAGTCACGGTCATCTCATGACCCGTCTGCTCTTCACCTCGACTCACTGAAGGTCCTGGCACTCGCTCTGACAGCTGAGTCGAAGGGAATCGTGAGGAAGAAACTCAGCATGTGAGACACTGGTGCTGAACGTACCCTACAGAACCACAGCTCTCAGAGTGTGTGTGCATTCGGCGTGTTCTGGTACTCACGTCATTGTTTTGTCCAGTTTTGGCGAGCATCTCCTGCAGCGCGCGCACAGAGAGCGACTGCTCCAGCACGAAGCTACAGATGCACAGGTCCGGAGGAACATACTGAAACACACACACACACACACACACACACACACACACACACACACACACATCATCATCACGACACTAGAACATGAAGTTCGGCAGGACAGATTTTTTTGCGGTTTACTCTGAAGGTTTCATAAGCTTCCTAGAATGTTTTATGTTGCTAGGATAGGCTTTTATTATTGTTAAACATTTCATTAGGCACTTTATTTCCACATTTAGAACATTTTCTTAATTTTTATTGAAAGTAAATGCATTTCTGGTGTGATTTGTGATGAAATAAGAGATAAGAACAAACTCTGCCCAAGGCGGATTTGAACCCAGTCAATCGCGTCAAAATCAAGATGTTTAAGTCATACGGCATGCGCTTTACTGATCACACCACTGAAGATGCTGAGATCTCAGTGCATTTTTAAATCTTGTTTGGCCCAACCAGGCACTGGTAGGCGGAGCTAGTGCGAATAACACTTGCCAATAAGGCACGCGATTTGCACCGGTCTCGCTCGCTCCTCCCACGTCTCTCGCTCATCTACCTAAAGACTAGACGACCGGACGAGTAGCCTGATTAAAACGGCAATAACTACAAAATAACATGAGAGAGCCTGGGTAAAAGAATCCTCGAATTTAATCAATTCTCATTTTTACGAACTGATAGATTCTTAAATCCCAAGAATTGATTAGTGATCCTGTGTTCAGTTGATGAATGAACGGAGCATGGTAGCGCTGCCTCCCATGCAATAAATCACCTTTGATATGAAGCAAAGTCTCAGATTTCAAATTACATCCATTTTATTAAAGTGGCGTGAGAGATCATAGTAGCACAAGAGAACTGTGAACGGATCATCTCTTCCACTTTAACACCAGTTACAGAGCGAAATAAACATGAATGAGCATCAGAAGGTGTGTTAAAGATACAGTACAACACACTGAAATCCGTACCACATCATGTAATCGCTCAATCAGCGCTTCAATCGTGGGAAGACGTCAGTAAAACAGCTTGAGAACAATGTCACGTAACCTCACATTAATCTATACGCACGCTAGCGGCAGCTGCACTTTGCAGTCAGGGTCGTCTAGCAACCAAACTGGTCAGGCCAATCACATCGTGTGTAGAGTCGGTGGGCGGGCCTAACATAATGACGATTACGCTTGCTGCTTAAAAACAAAGAAGCTGGTGAACGACGGTCTTTCAAGCGGCTTTGGCCGTGACTCTGGAGCTTTTCTTTGAGAGAAGAACAAAGAACAGCACTTAAGTCATTCTTAAAAAGGGAAGATGTGTTCTGAGTTTTGCCGACCGGATACGGCGAACGTTTAATCTATCAACTAGCTCCGCTTCACCTTCTCCGTCGCTCTGGTTGGTTGTAGCGCTATCCAAAAGGTGGACAAAGTACACAACTCTATTACTTGAGTAAAACTAAAAAAGTACTACTGGTCAAATATTACTCCGTTACAAGTGAAAGTTCTAAAAACAGATTTTTACTCTAGTAAAAGTACAGAAGTATTTGTTTTTAAAAGTACTTAAGTATCAAAAGACTATTTTTTTCATGTCAATGCATTATTTTATTATGATTTTAGAAATGCTCATGGTGGTGATGCTCCATCCGACATGCTAGCATGCGACTACTTAAACTCATTTCAATACTTGTATAAAAGTTATAAAGCTCTTTATAAAGCTGCTGTCGCTTTAAGGCCGAATGCACGGATCTAATACACTGATACACATCCCATATTCTCCCAACTGTTTACTCGTCTCTTTCTCCCAGACGTTTACATTTTTGAAAATGTTATGAGACATGCATCAGTTGTATGCCAACTAAACTAATCTTTAATATTTTCAGAAAACTGAAACATACACTCACTTAAAGGATTATTAGGAGCACACACTAATACTGTGTTTGACCCCCTTTCGCCTTCAGAACTGCCTTAATTCTACGTGGCATTGATTCAACAAGGTGCTGAAAGCATTCTTTAGAAATGTTGGCCCATATTGATAGGATAGCATCTTGCAGTTGATGGAGATTTGTGGGATGCACATCCAGGGCACGAAGCTCCCGTTCCACCACATCCCAAAGATGCTCTATTGGGTTGAGATCTGGTGACTGTGGGGCCATTTTAGTACAGTGAACTCATTGTCATGTTCAAGAAACCAATTTGAAATGATTGGAGCTTTGTGACATGGAGCATTATCCTGCTGGAAGTAGCCATCAGAGGATGGGAACATGGTGGTCATAAAGGGATGGACATGGTCAGAAACAATGCTCAGGTAGGCCGTGGCATTTAAACCATGCCCAATTGGCACTAAGGGGGCTAAAGTGTGCCAAGAAAACACCCCCCACACCATTACACCACCACCACCAGCCTGCACAGTGAAAACATCCCCACACCATTACACCACCACCACCAGCCTGCACAGTGAAAACATCCCCACACCATTACACCACCACCACCAGCCTGCACAGTGAAAACATCCCCACACCATTACACCACCACCACCAGCCTGCACAGTGAAAACATCCCCACACCATTACACCACCACCACCAGCCTGCACAGTGAAAACATCCCCCACACCATTACACCACCACCAGCCTGCACAGTGGGAACAAGGCATGATGGATCCATGTTCTTATTCTGTTTACGCCAAATTCTGACTCTACCATCTGAATGTCTCAACAGAAATCGAGACTCATCAGACCAGGCAACATTTTTCCAGTCTTCAACTGTCCAATTTTGGTGAGCTTGTGCAAATTGTAGCCTCTTTTTCCTATTTGTAGTGGAGATGAGTGGTACCCGTGGGTCTTCTGCTGTTGTAGCCCATCCGCCTCAAGGTTGTGTGTGTTGTGGCTTCACAAATGCTTTGCTGCATACCTCGGTTGTAACGAGTGGTTATTTCAGTCAAAGTTGCTCTTCTATCAGCTTGAATCAGTCGGCCCATTCTCCTCTGACCTCTAGCATCAACAAGGCATTTTCTCCCACAGGACTGCCGCATACTGGATGTGTTTCCCTTTTCACACCATTCTTTGTAAACCCTAGAAATGGTTGTGTGTGAAAATCCCAGTAACTGAGCAGATTGTGAAATACTCAGACCGGCCCGTCTGGCACCAACAACCATGCCACGCTCAAAATTGCTTAAATCCCCTTTCTTTCCCATTCTGACATTCAGTTTGGAGTTCAGGAGATTGTCTTGACCAGGACCACACCCCTAAATGCACTGAAGCAACTGCCATGTGATTGGCTGATTAGATAATTGCATTAATGAGAAATTGACCAGGTGTTCCTAATAATCCTTTAGGTGAGTGTACTTTCTAAGTATGGCCATGTGTGCACTAGTGGTGGGACACAATCGATATGCCGATTTATCGCGATATTTCTGGCCGCGAGACGTTATCGATACGCTGTCTCCAAGTATCAATATTTTATCAGAATATTTAAAGTCATGTCTACATTGTGGCTGTTTACCACGTTGGCTTCCCGGAGTGGCAGTACCTCCAGACTTCCTGTGGTGGCGCTTCACCGAACGCGAATACAGCGTCAAAATCACGTCTAGTTTGACACGTGAACATTTTGAATCCATTTGAAGCGAAATAGACGCGCGTTCAAGGCGCTCCGGGAGAAAAATGTCATAAGACCATCTGCCTCTTTTCATTTTCATACAAAAAATATTAAGCATTAACAGCCACACAAATGTAGTTGTAACTGGATTATCTTCACTGCAAATAAATATGTTTAGTTATGAAACTTCACTTTGCCCTCAGTCAAAATGATTTTGATAGATTCATTAGACCAAAGATCGCCCATTAGATGTACACAAGACGAATTCTATATCATGTTTAACCGCTAGAGAGACACCCGAGCCAGCGGCAAACGCCAGAAGGACTGGCCGAGGAGAGGCAGCTCTCGCTGGGGTGAACGAGCACTGAGCGCCGCTGATCGCCTGGAGCTCACAACTCCAACAACACAAGATTATTATTTTTTAAATAGGTGCTGTGTCTTTATCAATAAACCCTATTTTCGATTTAAACAACTACATTATCAACTGAAAAGCATTAAAACTACATTTAGTGACAATATATCAATATTTTTAATTATGCAGGGTTTCTCATCACGTGACAGCAGCAAGCAGGCTCCTGATTGGTTAACGCGCTTGGTACTCAGATGTGACCATACTTTACTTTTGGGTGTTTTTTCACATTTTTATTAATATGTGCATTTTGCAATTTCCAAATATGAAATGTTGCTGCTATGAATAAGTCAGAGATAATGACCTTTCTTTATTATAAATCATTTAGTGACAGAAACTGTTCTCATGGCTGATTGATGGCTTTATATGCACTTACTGTACTTTAATGCTATTTCAAAAAGATTAAATTATTTAGTTTTAATAATGAAATACATGATCATATGACTTTTTTGATGCTTTTTTCCATTTACAAAGTTTACAAGTGATTTTCTTGCAATATATCATCTGTCACAGAATCGCTGGTATCGTGATATATCGTTATCGTGGCCAAAATATCGTGATATTATCGTATCGTGTGTTGACCGGTGATTCCCACCCCTAGTACACACACTGTGCCAAGGAACTGTATTCTTCCATTTTGCTTTAAACCTATCAGTGTTCAAAAATTTTTGGGAAACTTCACATGACCTGTGATTACTGATAGTCTGTCTGCAAAAAAACAAAAAAAACACTTTTAAAGAAGAAAAACATGCATCCACTGACTTTAAAAGCTGCTACAGAAACGACTTTCACCTTTGAGGCCCTTGATAGAACGTAGTGGAGTAAAAAGTACAATATTTGTCCTTCAAATGTAGTGAAGTTTCCCAAAACAATAATACTCCAGTAAAGTACAGAGACTGCCAATGGAGAGTTCCCAGACCCAACATCCTGATGTGGCTCAGGCTTATCAGGCCACATTTACCTCAGAAATGTCCATAAACTCGTTAGTGAGCCAGAAAAAAGAACCCTAGAGAGGAGCATTTTGATAAAAATATGCACCACATTATAATTTTTAAGGTTCTTCAATATTTAATTCATGAAAAACAAAACCCCTCCAGTCGTTCACATGCATCTCAAAGATCGCGTGAGGGGCGGCAGCTGAGATTTTTTTACAACATAAAACTACCAAACCCAATGTAGCTCCTGTCCTAATAGCAGCTCTGGACTTCCCAAACCCGCATGCGGACGGCTCGCCCCGTCTCAAGTGCTCAGGTCATCCTTTTCAGGTCAACAGCAGAGTTCATTATGCAAAGGGCACCTGGCCTGAATGAAGAGCCGAGGTGTTGGCGTGTGATTTACTGCCGCTGTAGTGCGTTCAGCGGGGAAAACGTCCGATGAGAGGTTTGGGATCGAAGCCAAAGAGGCCAGAACATCCCGCTGACAGTTTAAGGCGAGCGGTGAGAAGATAAATGAAGCTCGAACAACAGCAAACTGCCCTCCTTTAGCGAGGAACAGCGAACAGAAACTCTGAGAAAGTGGATCAGGATGTCCGGGACGATCCAGGTGTGCTGGAGAAACTTTCCTGCGCTTCAGCCGGGACCGCCTGGAGACGAACTACTCTACATGCACGAGGAGAGAGTTTAACACTGATCTGTGTGACTGACGGGTAAGACAGTTCAGTGACCTTTGACCTGGCTTGTGTGACCTGAGACAGATGAGGGACAAGGACCCTAGAGAGAGCAGGCACATCAAGGGTCAGATCAGTTTTAAGACCTGCTATAAACACTCAAATAAATACTTTTAAAATAAAAAGAAACTTACTAAAAATTCATTAATTAAATATAAAAAATAGATATTTTAAAATAAAACACGAATATAGTTATTTATACTTTTAATACAAAACAAAATAAAATAATTCATTCATAAAAATTAAACAAAATAAAACACTTACTAATAATTCATACAAATATAAAATTAAGCAATACTTTAAAAAACACAAATTATTAATTCATAAAAATATATTCAAAAAATGTAATAAATAAAATAAACACAATCAAAATAAAACATTAATAATAATTCATTCATATAAATGTCAAATTAAAATAAATACTTTTAATAAGACAATCGAAAATAAAATGCTAATAAAAACACAATTCATACAAATATAAAATTAAAATACTTTTAAAAATATATAACTAAATAAAACACTTAATAATAATAATTCATAAAAATGAAATGTTTTTATTTTAAAATATTTTTTAAATGTTATATTGTATGAATTAATTATTAGGGGTTTTTGTTTGGTTTTATTTTAAAACAAAAAACCCTAATAATTAATAATAAATTCATAAAAATATAAAATTAAAAAAATAATTTAAAAATAAAAACAAATCAAAATAAAACACTAATAAATAATTAATAAAAATGTCAAATTAAAATAAACACTTTTAATAAGACAATCAAAATAAAACACTAATAATAACACAATTCATAAAAAATATGAAATTAAAATAAATAATTTTAAAATAAAAACAAATCAAAATAAAACACTAAAAAAAATTCATAGAAATTATAATTTAAATGAACACAAAATAAAACAATTAGTAAAAAAGATGAAATGTCATGTGACCGTTAATCGGAGAGCCGTGAACGAGTGAATGTGTTGTTAAATTATTGAAATATGCCGTTCACGGGGGATCCGGGGATCCCTGCATTAGTCTGTGGATGATTCCCTGCGGTGTGTATGTACATGTCTTCATCCGCTAACAGTCATCTATCATAAATGAGTCTGGTTAAAGTGTTTTAAGCGCAGCTCATCAGGTGTGAAAGTGGATCATTAGTTCTCTCTCTCCCTGAGGAGCGACGGCTCTCGTGAGAACAGAACGGCAGCGCGAGCGGCGATACATCAGCCCTGTCTCAGCTAATTACAACACATCCTGCAGTCACACGCCGTCGAGGCACGTCCTCCTCTGAGACACAACAGACCCGGAGAGGACCGACTGCTCAGCGCACACACACACACACACACACACACACACGCTCCATCAGAGAGAGGACAGGAAACCAAAACTCTGATTAAACTGCAGAGCGGCACGATTCTGCAGAACTGAGAGTCAAGATTATTTTGTTTAAAATAGAGACTATATTAAACTAAACAAAATAGCATGTTATTTACTGACAGAGATGTCTAAATGTTAATCATTGCTGCAGTCTATATTAAACTATCTTGAGTGAATGATTCAATGACTCACTCATAAAGACTTCATATGAAGGTAAACTGATGCCTTAAAGAATCGCATGCGCAGGGTAAGATTTGTGAAAGTGTACGTAAGATTGCAAGCGTAAATTAAATTTGTATGCACAAGAGAAGCTTTGTAAAGTCAAAGTGTAACCCCTCCTGTTCGAACCGCCCCGCTCCAAGCGGGACTCGAACCCGGGTCCGCCAGCATGAGAGTCGGACACTCTAACAAGGAGGCTAAAGACTGCAACCCCTAGCGTCAGTCACTAGAGCGTCTCTTGAGATCAGAGGAGTGAGGTTTACTCGCACAGCAACTACTAGCTGGCCTCCGTTACATAAGCAAAAAATATTTGCAGCATTTTACTGCTATTCATAAGCATAGTTCGAATTACAGGGGGTACTGGGGGTTACTATACCCCCCAATGAAGACCCAGTACCCCAAAGAAACAGAAATATCAAAAGTTATAATCATTAACGAAAACGAACGAAAAAACGAAAACTAGGTGGAAAACAACATTGTCGTTAACTGAAATAAAAATAAAAACGAGGCATATATTAGGGAGAAAAAAAACGATAACTAACTAAAACTGTAATGTGTTTTTGGCCAAACTGACTCAAATAAAATTATAGAGTAAATGTCCTTAGTTTTCTTTTTTGTCAAGGTCTTTGTTTAACGCTATTTAAAACACGCAGCGTAGGCTATTCCTTTCCATTTTAACATGTATGTGTGCATTAAAAGCAAACTTTCTGCAGCGAGAACGATGCTGAGCCAAATGAAGATAAAGATGTGTTCTGGCGTCTGGGGTGTTGCTTGAACCAATCAGGTAAGAGTAAATCGAGAGTCAGCGAGCAGCTCATTTGATTGGCTCCAGGAGACGGTGGCCCCGCCTTCCTCCTCATGCTTGCAGAACTCATTGACC
>CM040925.1:40381147-40403647 GCA_023029165.1 Gobiocypris rarus | reverse complement strand
TCACTCACTCACCACCACTCACCACTCACTCACCACTCACTCACCACCACTCACCACTCACCACCACTCTCATAAAGGAAATTGGCCGAATGGCATTACAACAACACCAGGGTGAATAAATGACGCCCTAATTTCCCTTTTAGTATGAACTGTCCCTTTAAACCCCGGAGAGAAGACTGCTCATCCGAGTGTGTGTTGTGTCTGATTCATGATTCATGGAGTTGTCGATGTTCTGAGGTCCTGCTGAAGTGAATCATGACTCAGACACTGAGCGGATGCAATTATTTCCTGTTCCTGTGACTCAGATCGGCTAATAATTTTAACACTGAACAAAATCACACAACACACTCATCACTAGTGTCCGTTTAACATCCCATCCTCCTCCCACAGCACTGAAGAAGAGAGAGAAGGACGCCCTAGAACAAACTATTCTTCTGATCATCTGACAAACATTATTATCTGTCAACTGAATCATCAAACATACCTTTATTGGAAGTTAATTTAAACATCAGTGATGTCTGAGCAACAAACTGAGACTTAAGTGAGCTTTAATGCTTCCAATGCCTCACATTAATGATATCCAAACGAGTTTATGAGCGAAACAATGATTCGTTTAGTGACCAAATAAATGTCAAAGCGCCTGCGCTGCATATTTATTATCATTCATCCAGTGATATTACAGACTTCAGAATCGCTGTAAAAGCATCTGCTAAATGAATAAAAAATATAGCTAGAGGATAAAAACATTTTCATGCTTAAACAAACAACATCCCCATCAACACCAAATGTCAGGAGAATCCAGGTCATTTCCCAAAGGAAAGAGGAATCACAAACTGGAATATTTACATGGATGCATTTGGCAGACTGTGTTCGGTGTGTACATATGATCAGATTCCCTGGGAATCAAACCTGAACACGTACAGTGCGTCAACTTTTCTAAAGGAAAACAAGCTGTTAAATATACAGGAATCCGTCAGTCACTTCATTACTATAATATTCAATTCATAATTAACATATTTATTTCTAGATATCAATCAACACTTAAATAAAAAGTATTAAGTTTTAAATCTAAATCGCACAAGGCAGTTTTTAGATCAGAATTATTTCATTCTTTTTCTACTCCAAATAATTGTTGGAATAGTTAAATGGTGGCTGTCAAAACTTGGAAAGATACACTAAATATTGAAGAACAGGTTCATTACATATTCAAAATTAGGGATGCACAATATATCGGTCTTGGTTAATATTTGTTAATTTTAATGTTATCGTATCGGCCGATATATGTACATTTTTATATTATCGGCTGATAGATGTAAATTTTTTATATTATCGGGCAATATATGTTCATTTTTAATGTTATCGGCGGCCAATATATGTACATTTTTAATGTTATCGGTGATATATATTCATTTTTAATGTTATCGGCGGCCAATATATGTACATTTTTAATGTTATCTGTGATATATGTAAATTTTTAATGTTATCGGCGATATATGTTCATTTTTAATGTTATCGGCCAATATATATTTTTAATGTTATCGGGCGATATATGTTCATTTTTAATGTTATCGGCGATTTATGTTCATTTTTAATGTTATCGGCGGCCAATATATGTAAATTTTTAATGTTATCGGTGATATATGTACATTTTAATGTTATCGGCCGATATATGTTAATTTTTTATGTTATCGGCCGATATATGTACATTTTTAATGTTATCGGTGATATATATTCATTTTTAATGTTATCGGCGGCCAATATATGTACATTTTTAATGTTATCGGCGGCCAATATATGTTAATTTTTAATGTTATTAGGCGGCCAATATATATTTTTAATGTTATCGGCGATTTATGTTCTTTTTTAATGTTACCGGCGGCCAATATATGTAAATTTTTAATGTTATCGGTGATATATGTACATTTTAATGTTATCGGCCGATATATGTAAATTTTTTATGTTATCGGCCGATATATGTACATTTTTAATGTTATCTGTGATATATGTACATTTTTAATGTTATCTGTGATATATGTAAATTTTTAATGTTATCGGCGATATATGTTCATTTTTAATGTTATCGGCGGCCAATATATGTACATTTTTAATGTTATCGAAGGGCCAATATATGTTCATTTTTAATGTTATTAGGCGGCCAATATGTATTTTTAATGTTATCGGGCGATATATGTTCCTTTTTAATGTTATCGGCGATTTATGTTCATTTTTAATGTTATCGGCGGCCAATATATGTAAATTTTTTATGTTATCGGTGATATATGTACATTTTAATGTTATCCGATATATGTTAATTTTTATGTTATCGCCAATATATGTACATTTTTAATGTTATCGGTGATATATATTCATTTTTAATGTTATCGGCGGCCAATATATGTACATTTTTAATGTTATCGGCGGCCAATATATGTACATTTTTAATGTTATCGGTGATATATATTCATTTTTAATGTTATCGCCAATATATGTACATTTTTAATGTTATCGGCGGCCAATATATGTTCATTTTTAATGTTATTAGGCGGCCAATATATATTTTTAATGTTATCGGGCGATATATGTTCCTTTTTAATGTTATCGGCGATTTATGTTCATTTTTAATGTTACCGGCGGCCAATATATGTAAATTTTTAATGTTATCGGTGATATATGTACATTTTAATGTTATCGGCCGATATATGTTAATTTTTTATGTTATCGGCCGATATATGTACATTTTAATGTTATCTGTGATATATGTACATTTTAATGTTATCTGTGATATATGTAAATTTTTAATGTTATCGGCGATATATGTTCATTTTTAATGTTATCGGCGGCCAATATATGTACATTTTTAATGTTATCGAAGGGCCAATATATGTTCATTTTTAATGTTATTAGGCGGCCAATATATATTTTTAATGTTATCGGGCGATATATGTTCCTTTTTAATGTTATCGGCGATTTATGTTCATTTTTAATGTTATCGGCGGCCAATATATGTAAATTTTTTATGTTATCGGTGATATATGTACATTTTAATGTTATCGGCCGATATATGTTAATTTTTTATGTTATCGGCCAATATATGTACATTTTTAATGTTATCGGTGATATATATTCATTTTTAATGTTATCGGCGGCCAATATATGTACATTTTTAATGTTATCGCGCCAATATATGTTAATTTTTAATGTTATCGGGCGATATATGTTAATTTTTATGTTATCGGCGATATATGTACATTTTTAATGTTATCTGTGATATATGTAAATTTTTAATGTTATCTGTGATATATGTAAATTTTTAATGTTATCGATATATGTTCATTTTTATGTTATCGAAGGGCCAATATATGTTCATTTTTAATGTTATCGGCGGCCAATATATGTACATTTTTAATGTTATCAGGCGGCCAATATATATTTTTAATGTTATCGGGCGATATATGTTCATTTTTAATGTTATCGGCGATTTATGTTCATTTTTAATGTTATCGGCGGGCGATTTATGTTCATTTTTAATGTTATCGGCGGGCAATATATGTAAATTTTTAATGTTATTGGCGGCCAATATATGTACATTTTTTATGTTATCGGGCGATATATGTTCATTTTTAATGTTATCGGCGGCCAATATATGTACATTTTTAATGTTACCGGGCTTTATATGTTCATTTTTAATGTTATCGGCAGCCAATATATGTAAATTTTTTATGTTATCAGCTGATATATGTTAATTTTTAATGTTATTGGCAGTCAATATATGTAAATTTGTAATGTTATCAGCTGATATATGTTAATTTTTAATGTTATTGGCGGCCAATACATGTAAATTTTTAATGTTATTGGCGGCCAACATATGTAAATTTTTTATGTTATCGGTGATATATGTACATTTTTAATGTTATCGGCCGAAATATGTTAATTTTTAATGTTATCGGTGATATTGTTATATGTTCATTTTTGATGTTATCAGCCGATATATGTTCATTTTTAATGTTATCAGTGATATTGTTATCGGCCGATATATGTTTATTTTTGATGTTATCAGCCGATATATGTTAATTTTTAATGTTAGCGTTATCGTCCCAAAAAAATGTGTCCAATATATTGAAGCCGATAAATAATGTATTTCCTTCAGCTGAGACACTTCAGATGTGCACTGGTCACCATGATGGTTTTGAATTGCTTCAAATATAGACTCACTTTATAAAGGAAATACGGTTAAGTGCTAAATAAAATTATAATAAAAAAATGAAGAACATTAGAATTGTGTGTTTGGGACATGACTTTTAATGGTGAGACTTGTTTTTGTAATCAGGAAATTCAGAAAAATTTGGATTTATTGGCATATATATCGGTTATCGGTTTTCAGATATAAAGATTTATTGGTTATCGTTTCAGCCAAAATTTTCATATTGATGCATCCTTAATCAAAACATAATGAATATATAATACAGTGCATATCAAAAAGCTCCTCTCTAGAGTTATTTTTCTGGGAAACTATCGGGTTTATGGTCACTGAATGGCTTTTAATGTGATGTTACAAACACGGACTGATGGATCACGTGATTGATTTCAGTCAGTTTTCCACATTCCTTCTGATGTTCATTCATGTTGATTTGCTGCTGTAACTAATAGGGAAGAAGAGATGATTGGCTCAGTAAAGACGCACACACACACAGACAGATATTATGATTAAACTGACTTTGTGAAACAAGCTTATTGCGACTGATGGATGGCAAGTAACCTCCACAATGAAAACCACACAGATCGATATGGGTTCATCAAACTGCAGATTAATCGATATTGTCAATCTAGCCCTAATAAACCCAATGAGAGCGCAGCAGGTTTATAGAGAAGAGAGTCTCTGAAACCCTGCGTCTGCATTTCTGTGTGACTGTAAACGGACATGCTGACGGGCGCTTTCATTAAAACACACTGCTGAGCTAACAAACATCTCAGACACACACATCAGCTGGGATTTAACCTGCGACGGGATCTCAGTCCCAAATGCATCAGTGTGTACCAGCAGAAACGCTGCACTTTACACCTGCCGGAGGAAGAGAGGACAAGATCTCCACAGTCCTCTGTTTACGAGCGATCTGAGGATCTGAAGAGGTGTTGTGAACGCCCACAGATGGTGTTTGTGTGCCACAGAGTCTGTGTGTGTGTGTGTGTGTGTGTGTGTGTGTGTGTGTGTGTGTGTGTGTGTGTGTGTGTGTGTGTGTGTGTGTGTGTGTCTCATGACCGTCTGAACAACTAGACAGTGCAGGAATGACACTGAGTAAAAGCATCTGCTAAACAAATAAATGTACATTTGTTTGGGGACAAATTGTGAGAAAGTTATGAAATTTGGCACACAGATAGAGGACAGTCTGAACTGTAACCAAAGCAAATTTGGAGTCTCTAACTCAATCCCTCTAGCGCCACCACCTGTCCAAAGTTGCTCTCGCGTTTGTGCTCATAACTTTTGAACCGTAAGTGCTAGAAACAAAATCTTTCCTTCTGATTCCTTGGCTCAAGACAATTCAATTCAATAATTTTCCAAAAACATTTTCCATTTCCATTCGAACCCAATCATCTTCAGACAATGCAGACAAAAAGTTATTAGAATCAAGATAATTGTTCAAACCGCTCTGGAAAAATGCGCCAATGAATTTGATGAAGTGCCTGCCAAAATGACCGTGAGGCTATATCTCCGCAGCACTTCAGCGTATTCTGACCAAACTTGGTGTGTGTTATGCCAACCATGACCTGAGGACACCTGCAGAGTTCTGGCGCAGTGCCACCTAGTGGTCAGGAGATATGAAAATTTACATTTCGGCTTATAACTTCTGAACACTTCGGCCAAAAATCACAAGACTGGTGCATCATACAGAGTCATACGATACCCAATTTTCCCATATCAGCCATTTTGGGCATTGGCCATTATGAATTTTTTCAAAAAATTCAATATTTTACAAACGCCTTGGCATATTGTTACGAAACTCAGTATGTGTCTTCAACACCAAGCCCTGACAGAACTCAAGTTTCATGTCAGAAGTTTCCAAAAATGCTAATAAGTTTTGATTAAATTTACCTGTTGTAATGAAAGTAGTCTTATTCAATTCATAGCCATATTTGGCCAAACTTCCTGTCCGCCATTTTGATTTCACTACTTTTTCAAACTCCTCCTAGATCGATTTGTCCGATTTTCACCAAAATAAATTGTATCATCTTCAGACCATGACAGCAAAAAGTTATTAATTTCGTGTCAACAGATGAAACCGGTTTCATATACCGCAGTGACAAAGTTGAGCCATAATGCCAAACTGTCCACTCAACTGAGACTGCCCTGCTCTCGGTTACTGAAGCACTGAGACAGGCAAAAGCAGCTTCCAAATCCTCAGTACTTATCCTGCTGGATCTGTCTGCTGCTTTTGACACAGTTAACCACCAAATCCTCCTGTCAACACTCATGAAGATGGGCATCTCAGGAACTGCTCTCCAGTGGTTCAAGTCTTACCTCTCAGGTAGGTCCTTCAGGGTGTCATGGAGAGGTGAAGTGTCTAAGTCACATCATATTGCTACTGGAGTTCCTCAGGGCTCAGTGCTTGGACCACTTCTCTTCTCCATCTACATGTCATCTCTAGGATCTGTCATCAAGAAACATGGCTTTTCCTATCACTGCTATGCTGATGACACTCAACTCTACTTCTCATTTCAACCAGATGATCCCACAGTTGGGGTTCGGATCGCTGCCTGCCTGACAGACATTTCTGCCTGGATGAAGGAACAACACCTTCAACTCAATCTGGCAAAGACAGAACTGCTTGTGGTCTCAGCCAACCCAGCACTTCGACATACTCTCTCCATTCAGCTCGGTTCATCAACCATAACTCCGTCCGGGACTGCCAGGAACCTTGAGTTGTGATTGATGATCAGCTTAAATTCACTGACCACATTACTGCAACAACCCGGTCCTGCAGATTTGCGCTATACAACATTAGGAAGATTAGACCCTTCCTATCAGAGCAGGCCACTCAACTCCTGGTCCAAGCTCTTGTACTCCAGACTGGACTACTGTAATTCTCTTCTAGCGGGCCTTCCAGCATCCACTGTTAAACCCTTGCAGCTGATCCAGAACGCAGCGGCGAGAGTGGTCTTCAACGAGCCAAGAGAGCTCATGTCACACCTCTCTTCATCAGTCTTCACTGGCTGCCGATAGCTGAATCAAATTCAAGGCTCTGGTGCTCGCCACAAAGCAACCGCAGGCTCTGCACCAGTATACCTAAACTCACTTGCTCAGACTTACACACCCTCCAGAAGCTTGCGTTCTGCAAGTGAACGACGCCTAGTGGTGCCATCTCAAAGAGGCATGAAATCCCTCACTAGGACCTTTTCCTGGACCGTTCCCACCTGGTGGAATGACCTGCCTGTCTCAGTTCGAGCAGCCGAGTCTGTAGCCATTTTCAAAAACATCTCAAGACACTTCTTTTCCAGCAGCACTTGACCAATAAAGAATAGCACTTATCACTCTATTCGTTACTGTTTGTTATTTAAAAAAAAAAAAAAAAAAAAAAAAAAAAACTGTCCTGTGTTTTGTGTTTCGTGAGACTTGTTACAGCGCTTGCATATTGTTGCCCTTGACTGGTGTTGGTTGCTTCTATTACTCTCATTTGTAAGTCGCTTTGGATAAAAGCGTCTGCTAAATGACTAAATGTAAATGTAAATGTAACTGTCAATAAACCATGAAATCATATTATTAGTGTATGATTTTTCAGCCTAAAATCATCTTAAAATGTCTTAAATTGCTCGTTGTTGCAGCTGGTCTGAAACTCCCAGCCATGTTGACATGTCTCCGTTAATGGCTGCTCGCAGCTATATTTGTTATTATTATTATTATTATCTAGCCATATTCATATATACTGTGTATCGTATACAATATCCTGTCGATCACTGCTCGATTCTCAAACAAATGACTCATTTGAATCAATTCTTTAAATGAGTCATCAAATAAAACCTCTGTCACGGAATCCAACTAGACGACGTCCATACAGTAGCACATCAGCTTTGAACGAAAGCCTCTTGTTTGTGGAGCTTGTGTTAATGCTTGATGTCTGTTAAAAGGCTCTCATTGAGCTCTGACTGAGAGATGTTCCCGATGAACCGTCTTCTGTCTTACTCCACACATCTCAGAGTAAACACAGAAGCACAGATCTGCTAGAGCTCCAGTCAATCCAGCCGGAGCTCCAGACATCCGCACGACTCGAGTTATCCACGTCTTCGAGAGCTTCTGACTCACAAGAACCCAAACTGCGGACACGGTTGCGTTTCTGTGGAAACGGAGACTTTAAATGTCAGGAGGGGAAGAGATCAGCTGCTGGTGCATTATGGGATTATTTCAACTTGACAAGCATTCAAAAAAAGCACAGACAATGATAAAAATCGAAGTAATTACAGTACACATGATATTTGAGATGCTATTTGACAAGCGTCTTTCAGAAAGATGATGAATAATGTCATGATGTTCATCGCTATTTTTGTACTCATAAATAAATTATTAAATTGTTAAAGTCTTATGAGTTCAATTGATAAGACAATAAGATTTTATACAACAGTTCAATAAATAATATTGTGTAATATTTTGGACATAATATCGTTGCTCAATAAAAAGCGAGAGCAGAAGTGTTGAGCGTCTCTGAGCGACACACAGCGGGGTTTCGTTTCTGAATCAATCAATCAATCAATCAATCAATCAATCAATCAATCAATCAACTTTATTTATATAGCGCTTTTACAATGACGATTGTTTCAAAGCAGCTTCACAGTGTTAAACAGGACAACATTGCAACAAAATTTGATTTGGCTAGTTTAATTTGGATAGTTTATAGAATTATATATGACCAAATTAATAAATTCTATTTGTATATTTAGTTTAGTAACTTGGATCATAATTTGAGTGTCCCCAACTGAGAAAGCCAAGCCAAAGGAAACAATCCTCGTTTTGAGTGAATCAATCGGGTGACTCAATGATTCAATGACTCGCTCATTACTTGAGTCTAAATGAAGCAGCCGTTTGAATGAATCAAATGAATCAATGATTCAATGACTCACTCATTTAGACATTTATCGCCACCTACTGGCAGCTTTAGATTCATATATAGAGTGTCTTTTGAATTAAACAAAAATCATATTTCCATTTGAATAAAAAACCTATCAAATATGTAGTTCATCCGAAAATAAATCTGTCATCTATCATTCTCATTTACTACAATATTGACTTAATTATATTTTGTGTGTAATTTCACAGCCAAATCTAATGTCCAATTAATTAATCACCACATTGTGATATATATTCAGTGCATATATAAACATAATACACTCACGTAAAGGATTATTAGGATCCTTCAGTGCATTTAGGGGTGTGGTCCTGGTCAAGACAATCTCCTGAACTCCAAACTGAATGTCAGAATGGGAAAGAAAGGGGATTTAAGCAATTTTGAGCGTGGCATGGTTGTTGGTGCCAGACGGGCCGGTCTGAGTATTTCACAATCTGCTCAGTTACTGGGATTTTCACACACAACCATTTCTAGGGTTTACAAAGAATAGTGTGAAAAGGGAAAAACATCCAGTATGCGGCAGTCCTGTGGGAGAAAATGCCTTGTTGATGCTAGAGGTCAGAGGAGAATGGGCCGACTGATTCAAGCTGATAGAAGAGCAACTTTGACTGAAATAACCACTCGTTACAACCGAGGTATGCAGCAAAGCATTTGTGAAGCCACAACACACACAACCTTGAGGCGGATGGGCTACAACAGCAGAAGACCCCACCGGGTACCACTCATCTCCACTACAAATAGGAAAAAGAGGCTACAATTTGCACAAGCTCACAAAAATTGGACAGTTGAAGACTGGAAAAATGTTGCCTGGTCTGATGAGTCTCGATTTCTGTTGAGACATTCAGATGGTAGAGTCAGAATTTGGCGTAAACAGAATGAGATCATGGATCCATCATGCCTTGTTCCCACTGTGCAGGCTGGTGGTGGTGGTGTAATGGTGTGGGGGTGTTTTCACTGTGCAGGCTGGTGGTGGTGGTGTAATGGTGTGGGGATGTTTTCACTGTGCAGGCTGGTGGTGGTGGTGTAATGGTGTGGGGATGTTTTCACTGTGCAGGCTGGTGGTGGTGGTGTAATGGTGTGGGGGTGTTTTCACTGTGCAGGCTGGTGGTGGTGGTGTAATGGTGTGGGGTGTTTTCACTGTGCAGGCTGGTGGTGGTGGTGTAATGGTGTGGGGGTGTTTTCACTGTGCAGGCTGGTGGTGGTGGTGTAATGGTGTGGGGGTGTTTTCACTGTGCAGGCTGGTGGTGGTGGTGTAATGGTGTGGGGGTGTTTTCACTGTGCAGGCTGGTGGTGGTGGTGTAATGGTGTGGGGATGTTTTCTTGGCACACTTTAGGCCCCTTAGTGCCAATTGGGCATGGTTTAAATGCCACAGCCTACCTGAGCATTGTTTCTGACCATGTCCATCCCTTTATGACCACCATGTTCCCATCCTCTGATGGCTACTTCCAGCAGGATAATGCACCGTCACAAAGCTCCAATCATTTCAAATTGGTTTCTTGAACATGACAATGAGTTCTCTGAACTAAAATGGCCCCCACAGTCACCAGATCTCAACCCAATAGAGCATCTTTGGGATGTGGTGGAACGGGAGCTTCGTGCCCTGGATGTGCATCCCACAAATCTCCATCAACTGCAAGATGCTATCCTATCAATATGGGCCAACATTTCTAAAGAATGCTTTCAGCACCTTGTTGAATCAATGCCACGTAGAATTAAGGCAGTTCTGAAGGCGAAAGGGTCAAACACAGTATTAGTGTGTGCTCCTAATAATCCTTTAGGTGAGTGAATATATAAATGTATAATAATATATATATTGTGTGTGTATATATATATACAGGTCCTTCTCAAAAAATTAGCATATTGTGATAAAAGTTCATTATTTTCCATAATGTAATGATAAAATTAAACTTTCGTATATTTTAGATTCATTGCACACCAACTGAAATATTTCAGGTCTTTTATTGTTTTAATACTGATGATTTTGGCATACAGCTCATGAAAACCCAAAATTTATATATATATTATGATATTGCCCACCAGTATTGGTCAGAGAGTCCTTCGTTATAAGTGTGTGTGTGTGTGTGTGTGCGTGTGTGTGTGTCTGCCTGAAGGCGTTTCATATGGTCATGTCAGCGTTGAGTGGAGCTACGTTACAATAGAGGAGCACATTTCTTCATTTAGTGGATCAATAGCTCATTACAGCAGACATTCACACACTGTCTATAGTGTGTGTGTGTGTGTGTGTGTTCATCCATCAGTCTGAACGATCACTGACAGATGTGCAACACTTCCAGATTAAATTACAGTGATATATCACCATCAGGATCTACTAAAACTTGTGCATGTGTTATTTTACTGGATCAATTATGAAGGATTATATACTATATCTTTAAAATATGTAAATATTCACAAACAGTCAGATTTAATATAACATAAAACTGATTATTATTAGTAATGAATATCAACGCAATAGACTTTTACACGACAACAGCACAAATAAAAACCCAGTTTCACTACTGACACTTTCATTTGAAAACATGATAGTGATTATGTATCATATCACCAGAGTCTGGGACAGAAAGATCCGGTTTAATTCAGGATGAAAAGGTTCCATCACACTGAATTAAACTCTTTCCTGAAGTGGCCTTTATCGCAGACGTCTACTGCTGAGTGCACACTAGAGCAGATCACACCTCAGATACACACACACACACACACACACACACACTCTTATCTGTCTGTCCCTGAAGATAAACAGAAGCAGGTCTGAATGTCTCTCGTCAGGCGACGTGTGTCTTTATTCATTTGATATCAGTCAAGATTAAAAACATCAAAAGCAACACAACAGAGGTGTGTGTGTGTGTGGTGTGATAAACTACAGATGCCAGAGGTTTACAGACACACTCACACAAGCACGCTCACTCACCCACACACACGGTCACTCACTCACTCACACACACTCACTCACTCACTCACTCACTCACTCACTCACTCACCACCACCACTCACACACTCACACACTCACACACTCACACACTCACTCACTCACTCACTCACTCACTCACTCACTCACTCACACACTCACACACACACTCACACACTCACACACTCACTCACTCACTCACTCACTCACTCACCACCACTCCACCACCACTCACACACTCACACACTCCACCACACCTCACTCACCACTCACTCACACACTCCACTCACACTCACTCACACACTCACTCACTCACACACTCACACACTCACACACACTCACTCACTCACTCACTCACTCACTCACCACCCACTCACTCACTCACACACACACTCACACACTCACACACTCACTCACTCACACACTCACTCACACACTCACTCACTCACACACTCACACACTCACTCACCACTCACTCACTCACACACTCACCACACACTCACACACACTCACTCACACTCACACACTCACTCACACTCACACACACACACTCACACACACTCACCACTCACTCACTCACTCACTCACTCACACACTCACACACTCACACACTCACACACTCACACACTCACACACTCACACACTCACTCACACACACACTCACTCACTCACTCACTCACCACTCACTCACTCACTCACTCACTCACTCACTCACTCACTCACTCACACACTCACTCACACTCACCACACACTCACACACTCACACACTCACTCACACACTCACACACTCACACACTCACCACACACTCACTCACACACTCACTCACACACACCTCACACACTCACACACTCACTCACACACTCACACACTCACTCACTCACTCACACACTCACACACTCAATCACACACACACTCACTCACTCACTCACTCACACACACTCACTCACTCACTCACTCACCACTCACTCACTCACTCACTCACCACACACTCACACACCACACTCACTCACTCACTCACTCACACACTCACTCACTCTCTCACTCACTCACACACTCACCACCACTCACTCACTCCACCACTCACCACTCACTCACTCACTCACTCACCACTCACTCACACACTCACACACTCACTCACCACACACCACACTCACACACTCACACACTCACACACTCACACACTCACTCCACTCACCACACTCACACACACTCACACACTCACACACTCACACACTCACACACTCACTCACTCACTCACTCACACACTCACTCACCAATCACTCACTCACTCACTCACTCACTCACACGCTCACTCGCACACTCGCTCACTCACACTCACTCACTCACTCACTCACTCACTCACTCACTCACACACTCACTCACACACTCACTCACACACTCACTCACTCACTCACACACTCACTCACTCACACACTCACTCACACACTCACTCACTCACTCACACACTCACACACTCACTCACTCCACACACTCACTCACTCACTCACACACTCACACACTCACTCACCACTCACCACCACACCACTCACACACTCACACACTCACACACTCACACACTCACACACTCACACACTCACACACTCACACTCACTCACTCACTCACTCACCACTCACGCACTCACGCACTCACGCACTCACTCACTCACACACTCACTCACACACTCACTCACTCACCACTCACTCCACTCACCACTCACCACCACTCACTCACACACTCACTCACACACTCACACACTCACACACTCACACACTCACTCACTCACCACCACTCACACACTCACACACTCACCACTCACACACTCACCACTCACTCACTCACTCACACACACTCACTCACACACTCACTCACACACTCACTCACACACTCACTCACACACTCACACACTCACTCACTCACTCACACACTCACTCACACACACTCACTCACACACTCACACACTCACTCACTCACTCACTCACTCACTCACGCACTCACGCACTCACGCACTCACCACCCACCACACACTCACTCACACACTCACACACTCACACACTCACACACTCACACACTCACACACTCACACACTCCACTCACACACTCACCACTCACCACACCACTCACTCACCACTCACCACCACACTCACTCACACACTCACCACCACTCACCACTCACCACTCACTCACACACTCACTCACACACTCACTCACACTCACACACTCACTCACTCACTCACACACTCACTCACTCACCACCACTCACCACTCACACACTCACACACTCACTCACTCACTCACTCACACACTCACTCACCCACTCACTCACACACTCACACACTCACTCACACACTCACTCACTCACTCACACACTCACTCACACACTCACTCACACACTCACTCACACTCACTCACTCACTCACACACTCACTCACACTCACACTCACACACTCACTCACACACTCACACACTCACCACACACTCACTCACACACTCACTCACACTCACTCACCACTCACTCACTCACTCACCACATACACTCACACTCACCACTCACACACTCACCACCTCACTCACACACTCACTCACACACTCACTCACTCACTCACTCACACACTCACTCACTCACTCACCACCACTCACCACTCACTCACCACTCACACACTCACTCACCACACACTCACCACACACTCACACACTCACTCACACACTCACCACTCACCACACACACTCACTCACACACTCACACACTCACACACTCACTCACACACTCACACACTCACCACACACTCACTCACACACTCACTCACACACTCACTCACACACTCACTCACTCACTCACTCACTCACTCACTCACTCACACACTCACTCACTCACACACTCACTCACTCACTCACTCACTCACTCACACACTCACTCACACACTCACTCACACACTCACTCACTCACACACTCACTCACTCACACTCACTCACTCACTCACTCACTCACTCACTCACTCACTCACACACTCACACACTCACACACTCACTCACTCACTCACTCACTCACTCACACACTCACCACTCACTCACACACTCACCACACACTCACCACCACACACTCACTCACACACTCACTCACTCACTCACACACTCACTCACACACTCACTCACACACTCACTCACACACTCACACACTCACTCACACACTCACTCACTCACACACTCACACACTCACTCACTCACACACTCACTCACTCACTCACACTCACTCACACACTCACTCACTCACTCACTCACACACTCACTCACTCACTCACTCACACACTCACACACTCACTCACTCACACACTCACTCACACACTCACACACTCACTCACACACTCACTCACACACTCACTCACTCACTCACACACTCACACACTCACACACTCACTCACACACTCACACACTCACTCACACACTCACTCACACACTCACTCACACACTCACTCACACACTCACTCACTCACTCACTCACTCACTCACTCACACTCACACACTCACTCACACACTCACACACTCACACACTCACACACTCACTCACTCACACTCACTCACTCACTCACTCACTCACTCACTCACTCACTCACTCACTCACTCACTCACACACTCACACACTCACTCACACACTCACTCACACACTCACTCACACACTCACACACTCACACACTCACACACTCACACACTCACTCACTCACTCACTCACTCACACACTCACACACTCACTCACTCACTCACTCACGCACTCACTCACGCTCTCGCTCTGTCTGAGGCGCTGAATGTTGTAATCTGAACCTGTTGTTTGTTTGACTGACGGACATTCGCTGGGGAAGCGCTGTTTATTATCAGCGTCCACAACACAAGCAGTTTAAGTGTTTATTAGATTTTAAGACTGAGAGTCGTCTGCCAAAATAACCACGGAGAAAGACCATCATGCTACTAAATCAATTCACAGAGAGCGACAGACGAGTGTGTGTGTGTATGTATGGAGGAACAGAGAGAGAGAGAGAGACAGAGAGCGCACGGTGAGTTAACTTATTTCTGCAGTGAGACAGCGCTGTTCTCACACACTTCACTGCTGCAGCCTGATGCTGCACTGCACAACACACACACACTTGGCATTCAGAACACACACACTTGGCATTCAGAATATGCACACACACAGTGAAGGAGCAACAAGGTGTTAAGCTCCTACGGTCACACAAACCATTATCACACAACAAACTTCAAGCGCAATCATCAGCTTCACAGAATGTTCTCTGAGCGTTCCGTCTCATCGTTCTTCAAACATTACGGAACGCCACTTTAGAATGTTCTTCAAACATTACGGAACGTTACTTTAGAATGTTCTCTGAGCGTTCCGCTTCATCGCTTCTTCAAACATTACAGGAACGTTACTTTAGAATGTTCTCTGAGCGTTCCGTTTCACCGTTCTTCAATCATTACAGGAACGTTACTTTAGAATGTTCTCTGAGAGTTCTGTTTCATCGTTCTTCAAACATTACGGAACGCGTCACTTTAGAATGTTCTCTGAGCGTTCGTTTCATCGTTCTTCAAACATTAGGAACGCGTTACTTTAGAATGTTCTCTGAGAGTTCTGTTTCATCGTTCTTCAAACATTACGGGAACGTTACTTTAGAATGTTCTCTGAGCGTTCCGTTTCATCGTTCTTCAAACATTACGGAACGCATTACTTTAGAATGTTCTCTGAGCGCCCGTTTCATCGCTCTCAAACATTAGGGAACGTTACTTTAGAATGTTCTCTGAGAGTTCGGTTTCATCGTTCTTCAAACATTACGGAACGTTACTTTAGAATGTTCTCTGAGCGTTCCGTTTCATCGTTCTTCAAACATTAGGGGAACGTTACTTTAGAATGTTCTCTGAGCGTTCCGTCTCATCGCTTCTTCAAACATTACGGAACGCGTTACTTTAGAATGTTCTCTGAGCGTTCTGTTTCATCGTTCTTCAAACATTACGGGAACGCGTCACTTTAGAATGTTCTCTGAGAGTTCTGTTTCATCGTTCTTCAAACATTACAGGAACGTTACTTTAGAATGTTCTCTGAGCGTTCCGTCTCATCGTTCTTCAAACATTACGGGAACGTTACTTTAGAATGTTCTCTGAGCGTTCCGTCTCATCGTTCTTCAAACATTACGGAACGCTACTTTAGAATGTTCTCTGAGAGTTCTGTTTCATCGTTCTTCAAACATTACGGGAACGTTACTTTAGAATGTTCTCTGAGAGTTCTGTTTCATCGTTCTTCAATCATTACGGGAACGTTACTTTAGAATGTTCTCTGAGCGTTCCGTTTCATCGTTCTTCAAACATTAGGGAACGTTACTTTAGAATGTTCCCTGAGCGTTCCGTCTCATCGTTCTTCAAACATTACGGGAACGTTACTTTAGAATGTTCTCTGAGCGTTCCGTTTCATCGTTCTTCAAACATTAGGGAACGTTACTTTAGAATGTTCTCTGAGTGTTCCGTTTCATTGTTCTTCTAACATTACGGGAACGTTACTTTAGAATGTTCTCTGAGCGTTCCGCTTCATCGTTTCTTCAAACATTAGGAACGTTACTTTAGAATGTTCTCTGAGCGTTCGTTTCATCGTTCTTCTAAACATTAGGGAACGTTACTTTAGAATGTTCTCTGAGCGTTCCGTTTCATCGTTCTTCTAACATTAGGGAACGCGTTACTTTAGAATGTTCTCTGAGCGTTCCGTCTCATCGTTCTTCAAACATTAAGGAACGTTACTTTAGAATGTTCTCTGAGTGTTCCGCTTCATCGTTCTTCTAACATTAGGGAACGTTACTTTAGAATGTTCTCTGAGCGTTCCGCTTTCATCGTTCTTCTAACATTAGAACGCGTTACTTTAGAATGTTCTCTGAGTGTTCCGTTTCATCGTTCTTCAAACATTAGGGAACGTTACTTTAGAATGTTCTCTGAGCGTTCCGTCTCATCGTTCTTCAAACATTACGGGAACGTTACTTTAGAATGTTCTCTGAGTGTTCCGTTCATCGTTTCTTCTAACATTAGGGAACGCTACTTTAGAATGTTCTCTGAGCGTTCATTATTCTTCAAACATTAGGGAACGTTACTTTAGAATGTTCTCTGAGCGTTCCGTTTCATCGTTCTTCAAACATTACGGGAACGTTACTTTAGAATGTTCTCTGAGCGTTCCGCTTCATCGTTCTTCAAACATTAGGGAACGTTACTTTAGAATGTTCTCTGAGCGTTCCGTCATTCTTCAAACATTAGGGGAACGCGTTACTTTAGAATGTTCTCTGAGTGTTCCGCCTTCATCGTTCTTCAAACATTACGGGAACGTTACTTTAGAATGTTCTCTGAGCGTTCCGCTTCATCGCTTCTTCAAACATTATGGGAACGTTACTTTAGAATGTTCTCTGAGCGTTCCGCTCATCGTTCTTCAAACATTAAGGGAACGCGTTACTTTAGAATGTTCTCTGAGCATTCCGCCTCATCGTTCTTCAAACATTAAGGGAACGCTTACTTTAGAATGTTCTCTGAGCGTTCCGCTCATCGTTCTTCAAACATTAAGGGAACGTTACTTTAGAATGTTCTCTGAGCGTTCCGCTTTCATCGTTCTTCAAACATTACGGGAACGCTTACTTTAGAATGTTCTCTGAGCGTTCCGCTTCATCGTTTCTTCAAACATTACGGAACGTTACTTTAGAATGTTCTCTGAGCGTTCCTGCTTCATCGTTCTTCAAACATTACGGAACGCTACTTTAGAATGTTCTCTGAGCGTTCCGCTTTCATCGTTCTTCAACATTACGGGAACGCTTACTTTAGAATGTTCTCTGAGCGTTCCGCTTCATCGTTCTTCAAACATTACGGGAACGCTACTTTAGAATGTTCTCTGAGCGTTCCGTTCATCGTTCTTCAAACATTACGGGAACGCTACTTTAGAATGTTCTCTGAGCGTTCCGTTCATCGTTCTTCAAACATTACGGAACGCTACTTTAGAATGTTCTCTGAGTGTTCCGTCTTCATCGTTCTTCAAACATTACGGAACGTTACTTTAGAATGTTCTCTGAGCGTTCCGTTTCATCGTTCTTCAAACATTAGGGGAACGTTACTTTAGAATGTTCTCTGAGTGTTCCGTTTCATCGTTCTTCAAACATTATGGGAACGTTACTTTAGAATGTTCTCTGAGCGTTCCGTTTCATCGTTCTTCAAACATTAGGGAACGTTACTTTAGAATGTTCTCTGAGCGTTCCGTTTCATCGTTCTTCAAACATTAGGGAACGTTACTTTAGAATGTTCTCTGAGCGTTCCGTTTCATCGTTCTTCAAACATTACGGGAACGTTACTTTAGAATGTTCTCTGAGCGTTCCGTTTCATCGTTCTTCAAACATTACGGGAACGTTACTTTAGAATGTTCTCTGAGTGTTCCGTTTCGTCGTCCTTCAAACATTAAGGGAAAGTTACTTTAGAATGTTCTCTGAGCGTTCCGTTTCGTCGTTCTTCAAACATTACGGAACGTTACTTTAGAATGTTCTCTGAGCGTTCCATCTCATCGTTCTTCTTCAAACATTACGGGAACGTTACTTTAGAATGTTCTCTGAGCATTCAGTTTCATCGTTCTTCAAACATTAAGGGAACGTTACTTTAGAATGTTCTCTGAGCATTCCGTTTCATCGTTTCTTCAAACATTACGGGAACGTTACTTTAGAATGTTCTCTGATTGTTCCGCTTTCATCGCTTCTTCAAACATTACGGATAGTTACTTTAGAATGTTCTCTGATTGTTCCGCCTCATCGCTTCTTCAAACATTACGGATAGTTACTTTAGAATGTTCTCTGATTGTTCCTCCTCATCGTTCTTCAAACATTACGGAACGTTACTTTAGAATGTTCTCTGATTGTTCCGTCTCATCGTTCTTCAAACATTACGGGATAGTTACTTTAGAATGTTCTCTGATTGTTCCGCTCATCGTTCTTCAAACATTACGGAACGTTACTTTAGAATGTTCTCTGAGCGTTCCGCCTCATCGTTCTTCAAACATTACGGAACGTTACTTTAGAATGTTCTCTGATTGTTCCGTCTCATCGTTCTTCAAACATTACGGGATAGTTACTTTAGAATGTTCTCTGAGCGTTCCGTGCTACATCGTTCTTCAAACATTACGGAACGTTACTTTAGAATGTTCTCTGATTGTTCCGCCTCATCGTTCTTCAAACATTACGGGATAGTTACTTTAGAATGTTCTCTGAGCGTTCCGTTTCATTGTTCTTCAAACATTACGGGATAGTTACTTTAGAATGTTCTCTGAGCGTTCCGTTTCATCGTTCTTCAAACATTACGGAAGCGTTACTTTAGAATGTTCTCTGATTGTTCCGTCTCATCGTTCTTCAAACATTACGGGAACGTTACTTTAGAATGTTCTCTGATTGTTCCGTCTCATCGTTCTTCAAACATTACGGAACGTTACTTTAGAATGTTCTCTGATTGTTCCGCTTTCATCGTTCTTCAAACATTACAGGAACGTTACTTTAGAATGTTCTCTGAGCGTTCCGTTCATCGTTCTTCAAACATTACGGAACGTTACTTTAGAATGTTCTCTGAGCGTTCCATCGTTCTTCAATTATTACGGAACGTTACTTTAGAATGTTCTCTGAGGGTTCCGCTTTCATCGTTCCTCAAACATTACGGAACGTTACTTTAGAATGTTCTCTGAGCGTTCAGTTTCATCGTTCTTCAAACATTACGGAACGTTACTTTAGAATGTTCTCTGAGCGTTCCGCTTTCATCGTTCTTCAATCATTACGGAACGTTACTTTAGAATGTTCTCTGAGCGTTCAGTTTCATCGTTCTTCAAACATTACGGAACGTTACTTTAGAATGTTCTCTGAGCGTTCAGTTTCATCGTTCTTCAATCATTACGGAACGTTACTTTAGAATGTTCTCTGAAAGTTCCGTTACATCATTCTTCAAACATTACGGGATAGTTACTTTAGAATGTTCTCTGAGTGTTCCGTTTCATCGTTCTTCAATCATTACGGAACGTTACTTTAGAATGTTTTCTGAGCGTTCCGTTTCATCGTTCTTCTAATATTAGGGGAACGTTACTTTAGAATGTTCTCTGAGCGTTCCGCTTCATCGTTCTTCAAACATTACGGAACGCTACTTTAGAATGTTTTCTGAGCGTTCCGTTCATTGTTCTTCAAACATTACGGAACGCCACTTTAGAATGTTCTCTGAGCGTTCCGTTTCATCGTTCTTCAAACATTACGGAACGTTACTTTAGAATGTTCTCTGAGCATTCCGCTTTCATCGTTCTTCAAACATTACAGGAGCGTTACTTTAGAATGTTCTCTGAGCGTTCCGCTTCATCGTTCTTCAAACATTAGGGAACGTTACTTTAGAATGTTCTCTGAGCGTTCCGTTTCATCGTTCTTCAAACATTAGGGAACGCTACTTTAGAATGTTCTCTGAGCGCCGCTTTCTTCATTCTTCAAACATTAGGGAACGCTACTTTAGAATGTTCTCTGAGCGTTCCGTTTCATCGTTCTTCTAACATTAGGGAACGTCACTTTAGAATGTTCTCTGAGCGTTCCGTTTCATCGTTCTTCAAACATTAGGGAACGTTACTTTAGAATGTTCTCTAAACGTTCCGTTTCATCGTTCTTCAAACATTAGGGAACGTTACTTTAGAATGTTCTCTGAGCGTTCCGCTTTCATCGTTCTTCAAACATTAGGGAACGTTACTTTAGAATGTTCTCTGAGCGTTCCGCTTTCTTCATTCTTCAAACATTAGGGAACGCTACTTTAGAATGTTCTCTGAGCGTTCCGCTTCATCGTTCTTCTAACATTAGGGAACGTCACATTAGAATGTTCTCTGAGCGTTCCGTTTCATCGTTCTTCAAACATTAGGGAACTTTTCTTTAGAATGTTCTCTAAACGTTCCGCTTCATCGTTCTTCAATCATTACGGAACGTTACTTTAGAATGTTCTCTGAGTGTTCCGTGTCGTCTTCAAACATTACGGAACGTTACTTTAGAATGTTTTCTGAGCGTTCCGTGCTACATCGTTCTTCTAACATTAGGGAACGCTACTTTAGAATGTTTTCTGAGCGTTCCGTTTCATCGTTCTTCTAACATTAGGGAACGTTACTTTAGAATGTTTTCTGAGCGTTCCGTTTCATCGTTCTTCAAACATTACGGGAACGTTACTTTAGAATGTTCTCTGAGCGTTCCGTCTCATCGTTCTTTAAACATTACGGGAACGTTACTTTAGAATCTAGTGGCCATTCGAGGAACTGCAGTTTAGGTCACTTCCGTATCGGCTTTAAGAGAGACCATGGGAGGAGCCGCTTGAATAAACAATAGAATATAATGATCTATGTGGTTCTATACAGAACGCTAGACTCAGTTTTAAAGAATGCTCATCAATATTCCGATATGAATCTGAATTTGCCAATATCCT
>CM040925.1:40328647-40376147 GCA_023029165.1 Gobiocypris rarus | reverse complement strand
GTTTTACATTTCCCGTTGTGGGGAAATGTTGGTGTGTATAGTTGTATCTTTGGGGATATTTTGTTATGTATGTAGGCCCTAGTTATTTTTTATAATAATTCTATGCAGTTACGTGTAATTAATGTTCTATTTTAAAGCATTGTGAAACAAATATTTTGCCCGCGCCTCATAGTCAAAGATAGATAGATAGATAGATAGAATGATAGATAGATAGAATACTAGATAGATAGATATATAGAATGATAGATAGATAGAATACTAGATAGATAGATGATAGAATGATAGATAGATAGATAGAATTCTAGATAGATAGATAGATAGATAGATGATAGATAGATAGATAGATAGATAGATAGATAGATAGATAGATAGATAGAATACTAGATAGATAGATGATAGAATGATAGATAGATGATAGATAGATAGATAGATGATGGATGGATGGATAGAACGATAGATAGATAGATAGATAGACAGACAGATAGATAGAACGATAGAACGATAGATAGATAGATAGATAGATAGATAGATAGATAGATAGATAGATAGATAGATAGACAGACAGACAGACAGATAGATAGAAAGATAGATAGACAGACAGACAGATAGATAGAACGATAGATATATAGACAGATAGACAGATAGATAGATAGATAGACAGACAGATAGATAGAACGATAGATAGATAGATAGACAGATAGATAGATAGATAGATAGATAGATAGATAGATAGATAGATAGACTGACAGACAGACAGACAGACAGACAGACAGACAGACAGACAGACAGACAGACAGACAGACAGATAGATAGATAGATAGATAGATAGATAGATAGATAGATAGATAGATAGATAGATAGATAGATTTGTCTTCTGTCCCCTTTAAGTTGATGCGGTGTCTTTGACATTCTGCAGCTGAGTGTCCGCAGCGCCGCTGTTTTGCTTTATGACACACTTCTGATGGGGGCGAGGCCATCCCTAAACCAACCAATCACAGCTGCGGAGACAAACGCTGCCGCCTCTCATTGGTCTCCGCGCCTATCAATCACAAGGTGAGCCCGCTGTCCTCCAGAACGCACTTTATTCCGAGAGCACGGATCCGTCATGCACCTCAGATGGGTGAGTTTAACATCATTAACTTCATATAACACCCGATATTGACATTAAAACACGCTAATATAGCCTGAAATGATAACGCGGATGAGATAATGCGTGTCATTTGTTGAGCGAATAAAAAGACGCATAACTTAATACAGATCATATCGATCATAAGCTTATTTTAGCTAAATTCAAGATCTGTTGTTGAATGTATGGCTGTGTGAGAGAAATGCAGTGAACGTGTAAAGCATCAATGATGCAGCAGTGCAAAAATAACTTTCTGCATAATAAATGATGCTCAATATAGTGCGGATTATTCATGCACCGCTCGCCTAATCCACAGATATAAAACACAGGGTTTGTTTTGGGCTTAATCACTGCTGAATTGCCATATTTTAAAGAGACAGCTTGTGCATGATCATTTTTAAAATCTCATTTTAATGCATAATTGCTCTAATCATTCAACTGCTTATTTGAATAATTATGCATACAGTTCAAAGGCTTGAGCAGAATAAATGGCACTGAATGACTGAATATCAATGGACCCTCTGTTAGTTTTCATCAATATGCATTCATGGATATTTTTGGCAGTTTATTTTCTGGCCTGCAAACACGTCTGGCCGCTACGATGCATAAAATATTATAACAATATTTGCTCATGATCGTGCAAAGGTTATTACTTTTTTTTTAAATTTGGTTGTGCATGTGAAAGCATCATGGCTGTGTTTTTACATCCTACACAGATTTTATGTTGCAATTAAAGCCTTCTTTATTTTGACAGGCCTTCGATCGCCCCGATGATGAACACCAGTCCATCCCGGGCCGTCCCCGACTCCAGACGAGACCCGCGAGACAACCGCCAACTTAATTTAGGAGTGTGATTAATTAAAATGGAAGGCACACACACTGCGCTGCATCTGTACAAACCCATCCATGAGATGTGCTTCATCAGTCTGTACTTCCCAACGAGGAAGTCCCGAGGTTTCACACGAGCTGGCCATTCCCCTCGTGAAGTCCAGCCTCTGTGTGACCCGGCCAGGACTAAACAAAGACAGCACTATTACAAATCAGCGGATGAGGTCTTGCAGTCCTGCGAGGCGACTAAAGGAGCGGTTGCACAGCTCCACTGGCTGGCCGTCGAACGGCATCAGCTCCTGACGGATCTCCTGTCCTTATGCAGCGACTGCGCAGAGCGGATCAAGATGGGAAACCAGGATGGGAAGCTCCAGCTGGAAGGACATGGTGTTGGTAGCAGGAGCATAACCCTTCCTCGGTCTCCGGAGCACAAGAGAGCGGCCTCGAGAGTTCGGAAGCTGAAGAAACTGAAGAAGATGGACAGTGCTGAAGAGTTCTTGCAGAGCAAGATGAAGAAGAAGGTGCAGAGTGGAGCATCCGACGCACCGGGAACACCGGTCTCCATCCACGGCCCGGACACTCCCGGATCCGGCTCCTACGTCAGCGTCTCCAGCCAGCCGCTTCTTCCCATGGACGAAGACTTCCAAATTGCCCACGACGGCTGGGATTTCATGGAGGAACCTCGCTCGTTTGAATGCGAAATGGATTGCACCGAGTTTGGAGAGCTCTGTTTGGAGTACGAGAACGAGCGTGGCGAGCAGCTTGGGAGAACCAAAGCCGAGGAAACGGCATCTCGTTCCTGCTTGGATGTGGACCGAATCTACCAGAACTCATCCGATCAAGAAAAGATCAATTGCTTTACCCAGGCACACAAGAAAACACCATCGTCCCCCATTGATGCACACTCCAACCTACGCTCCTGGACCAGAAGCCCCACGTCAAGCTCTCTCTCCGGGGTTTTCAACGTATCCTATCCTCCCAACAACAGTCTCCAGAGCATGTCGCCTCTGTCCTCTCAGCTTCCCAGTCCCCAGATGAACCATCGTATTGTGTTGCTGCCTGACGAGGAGGACGATGGAAATAAACGCTCCTCTAAAGACGAGCCCAAAGTCACCGCTGAGGTCATCGACAAAAACGGGAACCGCAGGACAGCCACGCGCCTCGACCTCAACCTCAGCCATCGTTTCAATCTCAATGGAGCCGGCTCATCCAGTGCCGCCACCTCAGGTGAGCTCTCAGTCCGTGCAAAAACTCACCAGCTCTGATATTTGAGCTTTTATTATGTTCCAACCATGAAATATGCGTTTCATTTTATTACATTACATCATACAATCAAAAAATGGTGGAGGGGTGCTTAGGGACACATTGCCTGTACCACAATGGAAAATGGTCCAAAAGATATTTCAATTTAAATGCACATTTCTTTTAGTAATTGATAGATGTTTATACTCAGGACTCATGGAAACCAAAAACAAGTAGATCCCTATCCTTTAATCCCTAACTCATCCTCACTCCCGTCACATGGAAGAGCTAACTCTGCACATTCATAATGTTGTAACGTATACATAAACACAACTATACTACAATAAACACTGCATCTTATCGCTGATGCTCCTATACATGACTGCAACTCCACGCTGCCATATGGAAACATTTATAATTTCTCAATTTACAGTAAAACTCGATTAGACAAAGTTGATTTGTGAATAAAAATATCTAATTTCCCGTTGAGAAGGGACGTGTAGGCATGAGGTAAATAGAGCGATTTCTGGAGCACTTCAATGGGGAGAGACGTGTCATGTGACTTAAAAACAGCACATCATTGGCTAACGCTCCGCCTGCCCTTTCCATTCTCATAGTGCATATTTTCTGAATAACAAGGAGTGGAAATTAATTGTTGCCATATGGCAACACTGTACCATAAGGAGTTCAAATAGATGCGTGTTTTGATCGTGTTTTAAAGGAGAAAAGCACTTCAAAAACACACTAGCTGGTTTATTTATTGCTGAATCATCAGATCATTTTCATTGGACATGGATTGGATCCAACATTATAAGAGAGGCACAAAATATACAAATAAGACATCCGACATTATTATTAGGGCTGATCGATTATGGCAAAAATCATAATCATGATTATTAAACACGATTATTGGTGGGTGATTTTAGATCTCAGTGAAACGTCACAATTATTGATACTTCAGCAAAAACTAATACTGGGTAAATAATGTAAGTAAAAGTCCTCAAAACAGAATACATTAAGTAAACCATCAGCAATACAATATACGAAGAAAGAAACCAATTACAAACAAAAACGACAAAAAATAATAACCTACAACAGAAACTGAATAAAGCAATCAAATGTATAGTGTACATTAAATATAGACTAATCCTTATTAAAACTACAGTTTGTTCATTCAAGCAGTGAGTGATTGTATCTTGTGTTGATTGATTAACATCACTGACTGCAGCAGGTTTATTAGGCTACTGTCACTTTAAGAGCTAACGCACGGATCTAATACACTGTTACACACGCGCTCTTGCTCAGTGTTTACATTCACCTCAGACAGAACCGCCTGCGTTTGACATTTCCCACATTTCAACACATTTGTGTTTAGGCACCGTTGTACCTCGATTATTTTGTTTTCATAATCGTTGGAAGCCAAAATTGAAATTGAAATGCTATTTATTGCTCAGACCTAATTATTATGCAATATTATGCATTAGCTTGACACAGCTAATTAACTATTAATTTGACACAAATTGAGCATTCATCGGAGGGGTCCAAGACCTTAGGACTTCTGTCGCACTTAAACCGGGAATACACAGAAAACATTTACTTGATTTGAGAAGTTTATTTGGTTTGTAATAAAAAAGTAATTAATTATTTCCGTGCAATTTGACCCCTTAGGAGTGCTTCAGTATACACAGAAAAACCTCAAAATGCTCCAAATTAAAGCTAAAAATGCTATATATATATATATATATATATATATATATATATATATAAAGATTTAATAATGTCTACATGTGTATCTGAATGCATACTGAAGAGATAAACTCAAGAACTGACTTTAGGACCCAGTGGAACATTTGCTCCATATGGAGGCCATCTAGTGACAAGAGTCATGAAATATCAAGTTATATGATTATTTTTCCAAAAAGAGGTAAAAGACAGCAAAATTGTCCCAATGTGAGATATGTTGAGCTGTGTTATTTATGGACGTTTGTTATCGGCACGGAATAAAAAAATTGGAGGGTATGCATTGATGTCACTGATCACAGATCAGCCGGACCGAGTGGCAGAAGAGCTGCGGCATGAATGGATTTAATAGGGGAAACCGCGAAAGCAGGTTTAAAACAAACGATTATCGGTTTAAATTAAAGGTTGGTCTCGAAACAGTGCTCCTTACACCTTACCAAAGATCCAGTGATCCATGGATATTGACATGCTGCCAGGAATGCTGTTTCCTGACATTTATATGAGCCTGATTTCGACGCCGGGGAAAAACACAAAGCAGATTTGCCTGTGAACGCGATATATAAATGCAATATACAGGTAGGTCTAAATCTCAAAGTTATATCCTCATATTAACTCGTCCATCCCTAGTTTTTGTCAGGGTTTATTTAATAACATCTGATTATGCAAACATAAAGCCTTAACCCAGCGATTGGGTTGTTTTAGCCCTGCGGTTGGGTTAAATGTTTGCTTAAAACAACCCAATCGCTGGGCTAAAACAACCCAATCACTGGCTTAAAACAACCCGATCGCTGGCTTAAAACAACCCGATCGCTGGCTTAAAACAACCCAATCGCTGGCTTAAAACAACCCAATCGCTGGGCTAAAACAACCCAATCGCTGGCTTAAAACAACCCGATCGCTGGCTTAAAACAACCCAATCGCTGGGTTAAAACAACCCAATCACTGGCTTAAAACAACCCGATCGCTGGGTTAAAACAACCCGATCGCTGGGCTAAAACAACCCGATCGCTGGCTTAAAACAACCCAATCGCTGGGCTAAAACAACCCAATCGCTGGGCTAAAACAACCCAATGGCTGGGCTAAAACAACCCAATCGCTGGGTTAAAACAACCCAATCGCTGGGCTAAAACAACCCAATCGCTGGGTTAAAACAACCCGATCGCTGGGCTAAAACAACCCGATCGCTGGGCTAAAACAACCCAATGGCTGGGCTAAAACAACCCAATCGCTGGGTTAAAACAACCCAATGGCTGGGCTAAAACAACCCAATCGCTGGGTTAAAACAACCCAATCGCTGGCTTAAAACAACCCAATCGCTGGGCTAAAACAACCCAATCGCTGGCTTAAAACAACCCAATCGCTAAAACAACCCAATCGCTGGCTTAAAACAACCCAATCGCTGGGCTAAAACAACCCAATCGCTGGCTTAAAACAACCCAATCGCTGGGCTAAGACAACCCAATCGCTGGGTTAGTCCATTTTCAACCCAACTTGGGTTTTTTTTTACCCAGCAATTTTTACAGTGTACTAGGGACGGATACATTTTTGTTTTTGACTAGTTATTTTCTTCAAATGTGCGAGATGTCCGGTTCATTAGCCGCTGTAGGTGAATAACAAAGTGCAAACTAGTGTATTTATGATTATGATAGTAAAAAATACAGCATGATGGACTAGAAGTGTTGAAGATAGTGGATGGTTCCCTTGCAAACACTAGAGATCTCATGTTCGTTCTGATTTCTGAGGCTTGTCATGCGACACAAGAATTTCGGCCTTTCCCAGAGATCCGTTATTGAGTTTTCTCTGTGTTTGAGAGTCACTAGGATCAAAGCCTCATGAAAATGATTTGCTCTGCACCTTCATCCGGCAAATATCCACACGGGTCGCCTCAGAAGTCCCCAACGTTAATGAGATGAAAAGGATTAAAACACTTTTGTTGCTGGAACAGGACTTCATGGATCTCATGGTTGCGCTGACGAGAAAAGAAAGAATTCCCATTAAGCGTCTGGCCTTTCTGTGATCTTTCTCTCGTGAACACTCGTTTGATTTGATCATGGACTGTCAGATGTGGGGCAGAACACACTTCCTTTGCTCAGGGCAGAATAGATGTTCCCTCTCTGCTTACGAGAGACGATAGGAAAGCTTCAGAACATGTGAGTGCTGATCGTTTACCGTCATGTTTTAAAACCCACTGGTTCTAGCGATGTGTGTTTTTGCAAAGACTTGCAGTCGAATTGGTTCTGCACTAAGAAGTCTTTCTCAAGTGAGGCTCTGTTCATTGTCTCCTGAGGCTGACACAGACTCTCGCTTCAGTAAGCTTCTCTGAGAGAGACCTGATCATGTGATGAACTCTCAGTCCTTACAGGAGCTGATGCTGCGCGACTCTGGGTGAACTGAGACACAGAGATCACGAGTCTCCAACGATTCTGAACAGACAACTCAACAAAATAACATGTAATCTGAATGAATGATTCAATGACTCATTCTGGCCAGTATGGCTGCTGGCTATTAATTGGATGAATCAGTGTTTTTGAATGAATCTCTTGAGTGAATGATTCAATGACTCACTCATAAAGACTTCACTTGTTTCAATACTGGATGAATCAGTGTTTTTGAATTAATCTCTTGAGTGAATGATTCAATGACTCACTCATAAAGACTTCACTTGTTTCATTACTGGATGAATCAGTGTTTTTGAATGAATCTCTTGAATGAATGATTCAATGACTCACTCATAAAGACTTCACTTGTTTCATTACTGGATGAATCAGTGTTTTTGAATGAATCTCTTGAGTGAATGATTCAATGACTCACTCATAAAGACTTCACTTGTTTCATTACTGGATGAATCAGTGTTTTTGAATGAATCTCTTGAGTGAATGATTCAATGACTCACTCATAAAGACTTCACTTGTTTCATTACTGGATGAATCAGTGTTTTTGAATGAATCTCTTGAATGAATGATTCAATGACTCACTCATAAAGACTTCACTTGTTTCAATACTGGATGAATCAGTGTTTTTGAATGAATCTCTTGAGTGAATGATTCAATGACTCACTCATAAAGACTTCACTTGTTTCATTACTGGATGAATCAGTGTTTTTGAATGAATCTCTTGAATGAATGATTCAATGACTCACTCATGAAGACTTCACTTGTTTCATTACCAGATGAATCAGTGTTTTTGAACAAATCTCTTGAGTGAATTATTCAATGACTCACTCATAAAGACTTCACTTGGTTCATTACTGGATGAATCAGTGTTTTTGAGCAAATCTCTTGAACGAATGATTAAGTGATTCAATGAGTCATGATTCAACGAGTCATGGTTCAATGAGTCACAATTCAATTATTCATGTCCAAAATTGCAGTATTTGTACTATTCAGCCATCTTTAGTGTTGTCCGAAACCACAGTGGACATTATTAAATGCATTCATTCAATCCCACAATGCACCACAACAAAGAGTGTACAATGTCGCTCAACACCCAGAAAAAATGTTTGAACAAATCTCTTGAATGAATGAATGATTCAATGACATATACATTTTTACACTCACGTGTCGCCACCTGCTGGTGTAACGGTGTAATCAATACAATCGTTATTTGAAGCGACAAGTTACATTCAAAAGGTGATTTAATCTATTTTGATCGTTACCGCAGACATCAGTGTTTATATCCGACAGGCGAATCATTGTCATTTAGGAATGAGATTGCGTGGGTGTTTGAATCGGGATCGCAGTCTTTGAATGATTAATCGTGCGGCTCTACTGGACTCTATAGTGAAGCATGTCAAACAGCAGCTCCGGATTCTCCTGTTCACTATAATATTTCATCAGTCAATAAACCATCTAAAAATACCTCCCCCGTGTAAAACATCAGTTCCTCTGGAAATGAAACAGCTTTGGGTGATGGTTCTCTGACTCTTTACAGAGGGTCTGCTCAGCATCATTCACTAAAGTGTGAGTGTAAGTTCAGTTCTAGCAGAGAGCTGCTGATACGAACGGCTTTGTGTCCTTAATGGGATCTGTTGATGTGTTTCGAGGCAGTATGAGCCTGTGAAGGACCAGAGCAGGGGAGGGTCGTCTGTTAGTGGTTTTTCAGGGATTCTGGCTCAGACTGGGATCAGGTGACCTCTGCACCGGCTCCTATAATAAGAGTAATGAAATAAAGCAGTCAGCCCAGAGGTCATGTGAAGCTGATCAGCACACGGACAGAGAGACAAGATCCCTTCAGTCGCTGTTGCATGTTTTGCATGGCATTCAATAGGAAACACAGCACTGTGCGTGTGTGTGTGTGTGTGTGTGTGTGTGTGTGTGTGTGTGTGTGATGGTTTAGGGGCAGTGTGTGTGTGTGTGTGTGTGTGTGTGTGTGTGTGTGTGTGTGTGTGTGTGTGTGAGTGTGTGTGTGTGTGTGAGTGTGTGTGTGTGTGTGTGTGTGTGTGTGTGTGTGTGTGTGTGTGTGTGTGTGTGTGTGTGTGTGTGTGTGTGTGTGTGTGTGTGTGTGTGTGTGTGTGAGTGAGTGTGTGTGAGTGTGTGTGTGTGTGGGTAGGTTTAGTGGCAGTGTGTGTGTGTGTGTGTGTGTGTGTGTGTGTGTGTGTGTGTGTGAGTGTGTGTGTGAGAGTGAGTGTGTGTGAGTGTTTGAGTGAGTGTGTGTGTGTGTGTGTGTGTGTGTGTGCGTGTGTGTGAGTGAGTGAGTGTGTGAGTGAGTGTGTGTGTGTGTGTGTGTGTGATGGGTAGGTTTAGTGGCAGTGTGTGTGTGTGTGTGTGTGTGTGTGTGTGTGTGTGTGTGTGTGTGTGTGTGTGTGTGAGTGTGTGTGAGTGAGTGTGTGTGAGTGTTTGAGTGAGTGTGTGTGTGTGTGTGTGTGTGTGTGTGGACTGGTAATCCCTACCTTATGGGGACAAAATGTCCCCACAAAGATGGCAATATCCAAATTTTTGTCCTTGTGGGGACATTTTTTTGGTCCCCATGAGGAAAACATCTTATAAATCACACTAAGTGATGTTTTTGAAAATGTAAAAATGCAGCATGTCTCCTGTGATGGGTAGGTTTAGGGGCAGGGGCAGTGTGTGTGTGTGTGTGTGTGTGATGGGTAGGTTTAGGGGCAGTGTAGGGGGATAGAATGTACAGTTTATACGGTATAAAAACCATTACGTCTATGGAGAGTCCCCACAATGATAGTGAGCGAGAAGTGTGTGTGTGTGTGTGTGTGTGTGTGTGTGATGGGTAGGTTTAGGGGCAGTGTAGGGGATAGAAAATATGGTTTGTACAGTATAAAATGCATTACGCCTATGGAATGTCCCCACAAAACATGGAAACACAACATGTGTGTGTGTGTGTGTGTGTGTGTGTGTGTGTGTGTGTGTGTGTGTGTGTGTGTGTGTGTGTGTGTGTGTGTGTGTGTGTGATGGGTAGGTTTAGGGGCAGTGTGTGTGTGTGTGTGTGTGATTGGTAGGTTTAGGGGCGGTGTGTGTGTGTGTGTGTGTGTGTGTGTGTGAGTGAGTGTGTTTGTGTTAGTGTGTGTGAGAGTGTGATGGCCTGAATGAGTGGAGAGTTGTAATTACACGTCACATCCCTAAACATTCAGTGTGTATATATAAACTCGTGCTGCTTTAAACAGTCTGGCTCTGTTAACCCTTAGTGTGTGTGAGGACTGTGAGGTCATTCCGGGCCTCTCGTGTCTGATGTGTGTGTGTGTGTGATGCTAGTTCACGGTGAGCTTCATCACAGACAGCAGAGCATTAATACACCCTGTACTCGTGGGGGCAGAGGGGTTTGTACTGAACTCTCAGGGTGGTATTGTCATTCTAACTGTTGATGTTGAGAAGATAAATATGCATTTAGAGCCATGCAGAAAAGAGAATTTTTCAGAAAATGCTTCAACCTTCAAAGATTAATAATAATCAACTTATTTTGCAATATGTTTCTAATAAGAGCTGACGTGATCAGAGTAGCATCAGCACAGACATATTGAACCGGTCATTCGCTGTGTGTCAGCCCGAGGCTATCAAACACACTGGCAGATCTGTGTACTGTGATATGACACACACACACACACACACACATCTGACAGCTGCTGATCTCACTCCTCAATCAACGCTGAGCCACAGTTTCAACCAATCACCCGAGCAGACACAAAGCAACATGCTAAAACCACTCTGGGAGAGCTTACAGCAGCCAGCCAATAATATTCAGTGTGATGACATGCCCCGGTCCGGCTTACAGAGGCTGGATTTGCATTTGTATATCAGGTGATTATTGTTAGAATTATAGATTTAAACCTTTAAGTTGAATCACTGTACAAACGTCTGAGTTTGTGATTTGAATGTGTTTGGTGAGCCACTGTCGCCCCCTGGAGGAGAAACTCAGCAGCTACTTTACATCAGCGTGTGAACAGCTGAGATTACTGTATTAGGGCCCTTTCACACCTGCCTTGTTTGGTCCGAATCAAAACTACAGGTGTGAAACCTCCCTCGGACCACGGTCCGGACCAAAGAGACAAAATTTGGTCCGACCAAAAGAGGTAGTCTCGGTCTCAGTAGACGTCTATGCTTATTAGCGTCTCATTCACAAACTCTCTCTCTCCAATACATTTTGTATGTCTCCCATATTTGACACACCCACTTCAGGTCTTGCAGTCTCTAATAATGAGCTGATGAGTTGAATCAGGTGTGTTAGCTGAGTGCTGGGGTCCTCCAGGACAGGTTTGATAACCCCTGGACTATAACACCCATCAAAATAGAAGTCTCTCCCTAGTAAGACAGATCATGTAGACCTAAACATATCTAAACTCACAGAAATTGCGAGGCTCATTGATGCACGTGTGGAGCGAAGGCTGGCCCGTGTGGTCAGGGCTGTTTGTGTGGTCATAATGTTATGCCTGATCGGTGTAAATACACTTTTCAAAATAATATATTAATTTCAAGATGTAACATTAACATGACAGTAATTTAAACGTAATTGTGCAAAAACCTAGTATTTATCAAGCATTTTCCAATAATTGTGATTTTTGTATTGAAATTTTAACCCGGAATGACATTTTGGAACTTTTGAGCTCCTATTAATTATTTATCACACTCACACACTCACTCACACACTCTCTCTCACACACACACACACACACACACACACACACACACACACACACACACATGTTAGTTTTTTGTGAATTGTGGGGACTTTCCATAGGCGTAATGCATTTTATACTGTACAAACCGTATTTTCTATCCCCCTACACTGCCCCTAAACCTACCCATCACACACACACACACACACACACACACACACACTGCCCCTGCCCCTAAACCTACCCATCACACACACACACACACACACACACACACACACACACACACACACACACTGCCCCTGCCCCTAAACCTACCCATCACACACACACACACACACACACACACACACACACACACACACACACACACACACACACACTGCCCTGCCCCTAAACCTACCATCACACACACACACACACACACACACACACACACTCACACACACACACACACACACACACACACACACACACACACACACACACACACACACACACACACACACACACACACACACTACCCATCACAGGAGACATGCTGCATTTTTACATTTTCAAAAAACATCACTTAGTGTGATTTATAAGATGTTTTCCTCATGGGGACCAAAAAATGTCCCCACAAGGACAAGGATTTTGGATATTGCCATCTTTGTGGGGACATTTTGTTTTACCAGGACACACACACTCACTAACTCACTTAATTTAATGTGTATTTAAAAATCAATATATTTTTAATATTATGAATATGTTTTGGACGCCAGAATTGACCTGTCAGAAGGTTGTGAAATGTGACTGAATGTTTCATCAGAGCACTAGTTGTAGTTGTCCAGATGGTGGCGCTGTTTAATTTCTATAATGAGTTCACACAGACGGACTGAAGCTCCAGTGTGAAAACGGTCCAGCTGCTTGTGTTTCCCTGTGCTTTCACTGCAGCACCGATGACAGAAGCGCTGCTGAAGACGGAGAGGACGGGCATCTCAATTCCATGAGCCTGAAGGAGATGCAGGAGCTCGCCTGCGATCAATCTGAGTTTGCGTTTGGAACAGATCCAGGCGTCTAGTCAGCGCTTGGAGGTCCGGCAGCCCGTGCATTATCATAATGAGACGCGATTAATCACGGCAGCCTTTCCCTGCTGCCTTCATTCGCCTTCTCAATAGTGTTTTTAATGCCGAAGTTGGCATGTGAATAAGGATGCAACTTCTCCAGCTCTGTTTAATTTATTCCTGAAGCGAGTGACACATTAAACTCATTTCAGAGGCGAAGTGAAATATACAGTCAGCATCAAACATGCATTCACACACACACACACAGCGCTGAACCATCTGGAACACATGTTTCTGAAAGAAAACCTGCTTCATTGCATTAGTAGAGTCTGTTTGAGCACAAATTACATCAGGAAAGATTCAAGGACACACTATTTTGCACTATGTGTGGTCGTAATCAATAAATCAATGATTTAATCTGATTGTGTTTCCTGCAGAAAACTCTCTGCTGCGGCCGGAGGACATCTGGATGCTGGACGGGTATGACTCCATTACCCAGGAGCCTTTGTGTCGCCCCAGCAGACCTGATCACCTGGACTTCCTGAGAATCACTCCGCCCGAGGATGACATCATCGGAGACACTCCATGTTACCCAAAGCTTGGAATAGCAGTGAGTCAATCAGCACTGTGACAAGATTAACCATAAGAGCTAGAAACAAAAAATTCTGATTCCCTGGCTCAAGCCGATTCGATCGCACCCTATGACGTCATTTTTCGTTATGTAAATTTTCCCGACATTTTTAATTTTTCTAGGCCGTTGCTCTGATTTTCACGGAAATTGAAACCAAACATCATCAGACCATGCTGACAAAAAGTTATGAAATTCGAGTTGATTCGTCAAATCGTTTTTTGATAAACGTGCAAACTAATTTTACGTCGCGCTTGCAAAAACAGACGTAAGGCTGTCTCTCCGCAACGCTTTATCGTATTCAGAACAAACATGGTACGTGTCATCACAAGCGTGACCTGAAGTGACCTGCAGCGTTTCGGCACAGCGCCACCTACTGCTCCGGAGATACGAAAAATGGCCTCGACGTTATGCCGAGTCGACTAATATCCAATTTTACTGTGTCGTCCATTTTGGCTGTCGGCCATTTTGATTTATGTGCTAAAATGCTGTATTTTATGAACGCATGAACGGATTGTTACGAAACTCGGTATGGGTCATCACCACGATGCCCTGAAGGAGCCTGAGAAGTTTCAAAACAGCGCCACCTAGTGGAGAATTTTCAAATGCTTATAACTTTGGGTGTGGTTGACTTATTTTCATGGGAGTAACTTATTTCGTCTCCTGAATCCTTCCCGAGTCCAACGATACCAGACTTGCCAGGTTTCGGTGTATGGTTTGTGCAGCTTGGTAATTTAGTGCTTAAAAAACGTTAGGTGGTATCTTCGAAACTGCTAGTCCGATCGAGACGAAACTAGCGTCAGAAGTTTGGAAACATAGGTCGATAGCATTACGACAAAGCCCAAATGTCAAAATATTGATAGTAAGGGGAAGTACAAGCCAATCAAAGTCAGGTGTCAGTCATTTTTTACGTGTTTTTTCATATAAATGTCTATAACTCCAAAACGAAATTAGATATTTTCACCAAAATTGACACACACATGTATGAACTCACTCTGAGGACACATACAAAACAGTGGTAGGATTGTGCCTCTTGGTGGCGCTATAATAGAACACAACATGAAATTCCCATTGACTACAATGCATTTTTCAGCCTTTTTGCCTAAAATCATCTTAAAATGTGTTTAATTTCTCCAGTTGATCTGACACTCCCAGCCTTTTTGGCGTGTCTTGTCTTCTTCTTTGCAGCTATATTTATAGATTAATTTATCGTTGTGCAGAAAAATATATATACGTACAATCTTACACACCTTGGGTTGTTAGCGACTCTTTACAATTTTTTTACAAAAAATTAGTGGAAAAACAGGCATTCAATTATAATTTTATAAAAAATGAATGAGGAGGAGGGTAGTGAATGACGTCCCGGGTCACTAAAGGCCCGAGGTATGCTTATACGGGTTAAAAGGGGGATATTTGTTAAGCTCTAAGCTGTTGCTAATCACCTCTAAGAGAGAAGTTGGAATATGTCGCTTGCCAATAAATAAATAGTGGTCACATCATGATACTCTCTCATCATGATAATGTTTATGGGCCTACTTAAAATAGTTAAACATGTTATTTTGGTGATTGGTATTGGTCAATACTGCTTCCAGTGATTGTAATTGGTGATCGGCCCCAAAAATCCTGATCGGAGCACTCTTTATATCATGTGTTCATAAACACTCTGTCCATACTAAAGCTCAAATACAGTCAAACACTCACAGGCTTTGTATAAGAGGTCTTTCAGGTACAGAGGGCACATCAGCAAATCCTGATTTCTCCAGAACGCTGGAGACTCATTATTTATAACTGTAATAAGCCTTGCTCTCTGTTTCCTTCATCCTTTAATTCTCCCCACATACACTACCAGTGACAAGTGTGATATAATTAAGATGTTTTATAAAGTAAAACAGCTGTTCTCTATGTGAATATACACTGATCAGGCATAACATTATGACCGGTGAATAACACTGATGATCTCTTCCTCAGGGCTCCTGTTAGTGGGTGGGATATATTAGGCAGCAAGTGAACATTTTGTCCTCAGAGTTGATGTGTTAGAAGCAGGAAAAATGGGCAAGCGTAAGGATTTGAGCGAGTTTGACAAGGGCCAGATTGTGATGGCTAGACGACTGGGTCAGAGCATCTCCAAAACTGCAGCTCTTGTGGGGTGTTCCCGGTCTGCAGTGGTCAGGATCTATCAAAAGTGCTCCAAGGAAGGAACAGTGGAGAACCGGCCACAGGGTCATGGGCGGCCCAGGCTCATTGATGCACGTGTGGAGCGAAGGCTGGCCCGTGTGGTCCGATCAAGCAGACGAGCTACTGGAGCTCAAACTGCTCAAGAAGTTAATGCTGGTTCTGATAGAAAGGGCTCAGAATACACAGAGCATCGCAGTTTGTTGCGTATGGGGCGGCATAGCCGCTGACCAGTCAGGGTGCCCATGCTGACCCCTGACCCCACCGAAAGCACCAACAGTGGCATGTGAGCATAATGCTTCTGACACAAACACACAAATGCTTCAGGAATGGTTTGAGGAGCACAACAACGAGTTTGAGGTGTTGACTTGGCCTCCAAATTCCCCAGATCTCAATCCAATCGAGCATCTGTGGGATGTGCTGAACAAACAAGTCCGATCCGCCTCGCGACTTACAGGACTTAAAGGATCTGCTGATAACATCTTGAATCTGATGATCAACACACAGTTATGATTATTATCAGAGTTTAAAGCACTGTAATTATTTGACTTGTGGCCGGTAGTGTAGACTCAGCAGAACAGTGACATGGGACACACTTTAACACACGTGTGGAAATACCAGCACAGCGACACACCCGTGACTCCACCTGACAGCCGCACTGATCTCAGAGCAGATTACACGGGTGTGACACACCACAATGGACAGCACATGTCAGACGTGTCTTGATGAAGGTGGTGTCTCACACACTCATTGTTCCTCTCAGTAACAGGTTAGGGTTAACTCTGTTCTGCATGAGGAGCTTTAGTTTGTGTTCAGCAGTAATCGGCCTCTCTCTGTGTTCAGGTTTGCTTATATAACAAGAGGCCCGGCCTGGTTATAATCCCCCCCGCACTACACTTCAGCTATAACCTCAACACCATGGCTTTTGAGTATGACAGTATTAACCATGGTAATGAAGAGAGAGGACGGTACATGTGTAGGTCACTGAAGCTGAGCTTTAACATGTGGTCAGCATCCAGAGTTCTGGAGAGACTGATCTCAACCAACACCTCAAACACATCTATGAGAAACACACAGCTTTTCAAGTGTTATCGGCTGGAGACAGGTTTATTAGGTTTTCTTTTCCTTTATTTTTAATATTATGAGAAATTATAACATAATTTTAGATCAGATTAGTATTATATTTTGTAGATGTTTTGCTTTTTTGGGTAATTTTTAATATTATAATAAGAAATTATGAAATCTGATTTTTAGATCAGATTTCCTTTCTTTTTTTGCCTTTATTTTGAACATTAGAATGAGATATATTAGATATATGAGATAATATATATTTTTATATTAAAATGAGAAATTATAAAAGATGATTTTAGACCAGATTTACTTTTTTAAATGGTTTTGCTTTTTGAGTTTTTTTGCTTATATATTTTTAATATTATGAGAAAGTATAACAGATGATTTGAGATCATATTGTTGTTTTGTTTTTTTGCCTTTGATTTTTTGGGTCATTTTTAATATTATGAGCAATTATATTAATGATTTTATCAGCTGTAGACAGATTTTTATATATATTTTTTACCTTTATTTGAGGTTTTGCGTATATTTTTTATATATTATGAGAAATTATAACAGATGATTTAAGATCAGATTAGATTATTATTGTATTTTTGGGGTTATTTTTAACATTATAATGAGAAATTACATTAACGATTTTATCAGCTGTATAGTTAGTTTTTTGCCTGTTTTTTAATTATAATGAGAAATTATGAAAGATTATTATTTAATTTTTTTGCTTTTTATTTGAGGTTTTGCCTATATTTTTTATATATTATGAGAAATTATAACAGATGATTTAAAATCAAATAAAATGTTTATTGTATCTTATTGTATTTTTTGGGTTATTTTTAACATTATAATGAGGAATTACATTAATGATTTAATCAGCTGTAGTCAGATGTTAATTTTTGCCTTTATGTTGTGTAAAATATCTTATTACATATTTGAATATTATAGAAATTATATACAAATTATAGAAATATTGAAAATATGTATTGATTTTATTTATACTATGTATTTTTGTTTTATTTTTAAAGTGAAATGTTATGTTATATAAATATGAGTATATTTTTAATGTTATTCTTATTTTTTAAAGTATTATATTAATGTTTTGTACATATTATGTAAGTATTTATTCTTTTTGTCTTCATATTCTTTGATTATACGTAATGTTTTTGTTTGTTACTTTTACTCTGATTATGTGTTTGTTTATTTATTATTATTTTTTTAAATACATTTAAATGCATGTCCTGATTATAGTAATTTTATTAGTTAGTGAAAACCTCTCGTAGTGCATTTATTAGTTTTCAGTTTCCTCAAATGGGCTTTCGAAAAAGTTTCTAAACCTGCATTTCCTTCCCTGACTGACTCTAACCCGTCCCACAGCAGCAGAAACAGCCGGACCTTTGGAGACCTCACTCTTGATTCTGGAGCAACAGAGAGGCGTGGCCAGTGACCTCAGCAGAGCTGATTACAGCAGTGAAGCCCCGCCCACTTCACCTGACCTGCAGGAGATTAGACCGAGAGAGAGAGAGAGAGAGAGAGAGAGAGAGAAGGGGAGGAGCGAGACATGAATCTCTGCCTCACATTCGGCTCCGGTGTGCAGTAATCAGACACTCACAGGTGAAGCTCTCCAGCGTTCAGCGGAACTCCTAGACTTTCCCCGGGGGAAACGCAAGCGTGGATCCAGGGACAGAACAGGAAGTGCCTCATTCTGGAAGATCTCTGGGAGTGTTTTTAGCTTGTCTGCGCTAGCACAGTGAGTTTTCCTTCTGGAGTAGAACAACACTGAAACTTCAGTCTCTCTGTTTACCTTCTCTCTCTTGAGGATCACGGTGTGTTTGGATAACTGGATTCACTATAAATGCTGAACACACACCCTAAACACTGCTCCTGAGCTGCTGGCGCAAGAGGGAAGTGTTTCCAAACAGGAGAGAGAGAGAGAGAGAGATCCGGGGATTTTCACAGACAAAAACCTTTTGTTTGAGTTCATGAAACTAGAGCGCATACAGGTTGAAGTTTTACACTACACTAAAGGCTCGTTCACAACTATACAGATTGACTTTTCTCGTCTTCTGCTTTAAATGCTCTTTAAAGCAGGATGGATTCATCAGGAGGAAAACTCAGTTGGGAAAGGATTCTTGCACATGATTTTTAACACTGAGTTGGTGTGAACGAGTGCATGTTATTCCACTCCATAGGATTCGATGTAAACAGTGATATGGATCCAGCCGGTAGAAGGTCAGATCAGTCTTCGGCTGTGTTGACATCGTTTCGAACTCTCTCGGATGAAGATCCAAGTCCTCATCTTGGTCCTAACGGAGAGGAAAAGTTGGTGCGCCTCCATTCCCGCGTTCAGGATGATCCGTTTCTAGTGCAGGTCACCCGGGTGGAGACGTACAGCGATGACGAGGAGGATACGAAGAGCGCCCAGGGAAGGTCACGTGACCTCAGTGTGACTCTTCCCGAGGGGAAACGCGAGAGCCTGGTGGAGCGATCGCTCCGGGACGCTTCGGTTTTGAGTCGGACGGGCTCGTACGGAAAGCTCAACCGGTCACTGGATCTTCCATCCCGCGTGTCCAGCGAATCCCGGAAAGAAGTGCGTTCGCGGAGCGTTCACACGGCGCGAGGGGATGTGAGTTACCGCGTCTCACATCCAGACGTCAGCAGCTGGAGGCGATCACTGCCCCACTGCACACCTTCATCAGATGAGGACCTCGCTCAAGAAGGGAATTTGGGAACAGATCAAGCGGATTCGCAAACTGGAGAGCCTGTGAGTCCATCCTCATTCTCAGGTCTTCAGACGGAGACAAATGACCTCTTGGGAACTGACCAACGGGACATCAAAACCGGTGAGGAGACAAATGACCTCTTGGGAACTGACCAACGGGACACCAAAACTGGTGAGGAGACAAATGACCTCTTGGGAACTGACCAACGGGACACCAAAACTGGAGATGAGACAAATGACCTCTTGGGAACTGACCAACGGGACATCAAAACCGGTGAGGAGACAAATGACCTCTTGGGAACTGACCAACGGGACACCAAAACTGGAGATGAGACAAATGACCTCTTGGGAACTACGGGACACCAAAACTGGTGAGGAGACAAATGACCTCTTGGGAACTGACCAACGGGACACCAAAACTGGAGATGAGACAAATGACCTCTTGGGAACTGACCAACGGGACACCAAAACCGGTGAGGAGACAAATGACCTCTTGGGAACTGACCAACAGGACACCAAAACTGGAGATGAGACAAATGACCTCTTGGGAACTGACCAACGGGACACCAAAACTGGAGATGAGACAAATGACCTCTTGGGAACTGACCAACAGGACACCAAAACTGGTGAGAGACAAATGACCTCTTGGGAACTGACCAACGGGACACCAAAACCGGTGAGGAGACAAATGACCTCTTGGGAACTGACCAACGGGACACCAAAACCGGTGAGGAGACAAATGACCTCTTGGGAACTGACCAGCGGGACACCAAACCCGGAGACAGATACCAGCTGCCCGCTCTGTTCAGCGGCCTCCGTGTGCTGAAGAAAGGTGCGGTGGGAGACGAGAGAGGGACGCTCTCTGAGATCAAACAGCGCGACACAGACCGAGCGCTGCTGAATCTCAAACAGCACGTCAACAAAGCCCGAGCTGACCAGCTGACCGCCACTACGAGGAAGAAAACCCAACCCAGAAGTCTGTCAGAAATCACCAGTCTGTTACAAAAGGCCACTAAGCCAGACCCCACCCGAGAGGCTGCAGAGGCCCCGAGTGATGCGAGCGCGGGAAATACGGACAGCGCTAGTAAAGCACCCACAGATTCCTCCTACGATGCTTTAAAATCCAAACTCTTCAGCTCTAAACCTGCCAAAAAGGATCCGGTGGACACTGCGCTGGACCTGGACGCTGTCCGGAAGAAGAAGAAGAGCGATAAAGAGCTGCTGAGGTCCATCTTTGAGAGACAGCTGAGCAAATCTCCAGTCATTGACATCAAGAGCCCCACTGAGGTCAAAGTATGTGCGATTGTTTGCTGTCCTCACAGGGCACAACATCCTCTTTAGACAAAGCCTCCGCAAACAGAAACAAGGCAGCGTCGATTAGAAAATAAACTACATAAAGCCACACGACTCTATAGGAATCTGTGGAACTCATCCCGAAGCCCTGTTTATCTAAAAGCAAGCATTCATTCAATATTCATTCCTCATTTCATTTCATTATTTTATTATGATTTTTTTAGGATTTTATCAGATTTTTAAGGGTCCAAACGAAAGTTTTTGCTACACATCAGTGAATTAAATTGAGAAAATTTAAAAAATATTTAATAATTTGAAAAGCATTCATATTAAAGTCTTATTTATCTAATAGCAATCATTTATCAATTATTAATTATTCATGGTTTTGTTAATATAGTCACTGAAATACATTCATTTCTAACATCGGAATTAATTATAAAATTATTTTATTATTTTTTAGGATTTTATCAGATTTTTAAGGGTCCAAACGAAAGTTTTTGCTACACATCAGTGAATTAAATTGAGAAAATTTAAAAAATATTTAATAATTTGAAAAGCATTCATATTAAAGTCTTATTTATCTAATAGCAATCATTTATCAATTATTAATTATTCATGGTTTTGTTAATATAGTCACTGAAATACATTCATTTCTAACATCGGAATTAATTATAAAATCATTTATTTATTTGATTATCATTTTTTTGTATTTGATCAGATTTTTAAGAATCCAAACAAGCGTTTTTGCTACACGTCCGTGAATTAAATTTAATAAAAAAATTATAAATACATTTAAAAAATATTTAATAATTTAAAAAGCATTCATATTAAAGTCCTATTTATCTAATAGCAATCATTTATTAATTATTATTTATTCATTGTTTTGTTAATATATTCACTGAAATATATTAATTTCTAGCATCAGAATTAATCATACAATTATTGTATTATTTTATTATTATTTTTTAAGGGTCCAAATGAACATTTTTGCTACATGTCAGTGAATTAAATTGAAAAAAAAATTAATAAATAAATTTAATAAATATTTAATAACTTAAAAAGCATTCATATTCGTCCAATTCATCTAACAGCAATCATTTATTAATTATTAATTATTAATGGTTTTGTTAATATATTCACTGAAATACATTCATTTCTAGCATCAGAATTAATTATAAAATTATTTTTTTTTTTTTAGGATTTTATCTGATTTGTTACACATCAGTGAGTTAAATTAAGAATTTAATAAATAAATGTAATAAATATTTAATAACTAAAATATGTATTAAATATTGTTTATTGTTTAAAATAATTTAATAAATATTGTTTACAGTCTATAAAATTGTATTTTGGTATTGTAGTTATTGTAAACCGTACAGTTTGTCTCTATGCTTAGCGACATTAGTTAAGATGAACGAACACTGACTGGTCAACGTTAATTATGGTTAATGTTAATTTGCACGTTCGTAAAATCAAAAAGTTAACATTAAAAGTTCATGTTAGCAAATACATGAACTCATGAGTTTATCAAAGTATTAGTCTTACATTTTCTGGTATTAGATGATTTTATCAGCTGTAGTCAAATTTCTAAATATTTTGTTGCCTTTATTTTAGTTTTTCCCTGTATTCATAATATTATAATGATGAATGTTAATGCACAGTGTTTTTTTAACTGCCAGGGACATTTACAAGTTGTAAGCTCGTGCAAATATATGAACTCTGATGAATAAGAGCTTATTTTAAAAGAGCTGGCATTTTAGCATCAATCAGTGCACGTGCTCCTCTGTGAAATATGGCTCCAGATGTGTGTTTTGGTGGAGGTTATCTTTCTTACAGTGGGATTGCATCCATGTAATCCCACTGGTCAACTGGCAGGTGAAGTCTTATTTGCTCACCATGTGAATATAAAATAATGTAAGCACTTTAAAAAGTAGAATACCGAAAGAAGACCGAACACTTGCTAGCGATTCTTTGCTCTTCTCTCGGTATTCTACTTTTTAAAGTGCTTTATACATTCATTTACCTTTAGTTAGTTATGAAATACTAAATATGAATAATATCTCAAATAAAACATTCTGGAAAGGTTCTCTCAAAGTTATTATATGTTCTCAAAACGTTAAAATACGCTAAATAGCATTACCATGGCATTTTGTCAGCTGGGATGTTTGTCTTCATGCAGTGATTGTTAAAGTCTGCACGCTCTGTGTTTCTTCTCAGTCTGAAGTCACGTCTCCATCCGATGGTGAGGACCGAACGCCTGGACGTCTGCAGGCCGTCTGGCCTCCACCCAAAGAGGATGGAGAGGAGAAGGTCGGGCTGCGCTACACGGAAGCGGGTGAGCGTGTTTCTCTTTACACGGGAGGAATATTTCACTCTTTTACTGGATTTATGAGCAGATAAATGAGACTCTTTCAGAAACAAAATGTTCAGATCCCAAACTTTTGAACAGTAGTTATTAAATTGCTATGGTTTAAGTTATCTTAGGAAGTTGTATTGATGTACCCATTTTAAAACCTCTTTTATGCTCTTTTATATTTTTAATATACACTGCTCAAAAAACAGTTAAATCACACATTGGATCTCAATGATTGAAATATTCCTTTTTAAAATGCAATATTGAAATCATATTTATATACAGTTACAGAAAAAGTGTGTGAACCACTGGCAGAATCTGTGAACATGTGAATACTTTTAACTAAATTAAAGAGATCATTCAAAATGCAAGTTATGTTTTATTTAGTTCTATCCTGAATATGATATTTTACATAAAAAATGTTTACATTTATTCCACAAGACAAAAAAAACAGCTGAATTTATGAATACAATGAAACTTCTCAGTAGCAATGGAATAAAACACAGGGGATATATTTGTGTTTCACAATATTAAAGTTAGGTTTAGAACATGCGCACATGAAAAAATACTATTGTATATTATAGTACAATTACTATAGTGTTTTTGAACCATACTATAGTAAAGATACTACAGTATATTGTAGTATTTTATAGTATTTACTGCACCTTGTTAATTTACTGTAGTATATTTACTATAGTACGGTTCAAAAGCACTATAGTATTTACTAGAGTAATTTTACTGTAATATACTATAGTATTTCTTCATGTGGGTGGTGTTATGTGTTCTGACATCAGTGTTAAAGCATTGGTAAATTTGGCAGTAAAAATCCATTGTTTTGGTCTTGGTTGAGCTTGTGTGTAAAAGTAGACGTTCAAGCATTTTAAATTTGTGTTAACTGTATGCATTTTGTGTAAAAGCAACAAGAAATGTATTAATTGTATAGCCTACACGGACAGATGTTGTGCTAACTGCGTTAGGAGTTACGGAAAATTGTTAAAAATATAAAAACTGTAACGTTACTGGAAGATTTGATCTTTGAGAGAACCATGACTGAACATTAGCTGAAGTTTTTTCCGTCTTTTATTTGTGGGGCTCTGTTATGTGTTGTAGTGTCATGTGATGCTGTTAATCAAATGCAAAGCAGCATCCTCGTTTGACCACAAAACAGCTGAACACAGGAAATGTGATTTATCAGATTACACAAAGCCTGTTGATCTCTTCTGACTGGTAACACAAACCAGCCGCACTGGTCCATCCAGCTCTGACCTTTAATGGTGAAGAACTCAAACTAGGGCAGTTCAGACTCCAGTCTGTGTGAATGAAGTCCACACACGCGTGAGCTTCAGGTAACATATGAGTGCTCGTCTGAACATGTGTAAAACATGCAGAAATCGTATCACATTGAAAAAAATAAGTCTTGTTTTCCAGCACAAATATCTAAACATTCTTAAATCAAGACACATTTACTGGAGAAGAGAAACGAGTCTTGTTTACGAGTCAAAATGAATCGAGTTTGATCTTAAAACAACAGTGGTGTCATTGTTTTCACTTTGAATTAAGATTATTTTTCTGACCCAATTGGCAGGTTTCTTGTTTCAACCAGATATTTCCTTGATTTTGGTACATTTTCAGAAAACAAGACTTGATGTTGATTTTTGGGATGTTTAGACATTTATCCTGGAAAACAAGACAGAAGCAATGTTTTTACACGCACTGACTTTACTTGAATTTAAGTTTTATTAGCTAATTTAAGCATGACAGTATACGTCTCCACAACCCAGCTAACAAAAATATGTTCTAAGAACATTTTGCTAACGTTCCCATTAGGTTCTTCAAACATGACGGGAACGTTACTTTAGAATGTTCTCTGAGCGTTCCGTTTCATCGTTCCTCAAACATTACGGGAACGTTACTTTAGAATGTTCTCTGAGCGTTCCGTTTCATCGTTCTTCAAACATTACGGGAACGTTACTTTAGAATGTTCTCTGAGTGTTCCGTTTCATCGTTCTTCAAAATTAGGGGAACGTTACTTTAGAATGTTCTCTGAGCGTTCCGTTTCATCGTTCTTCAAACATTACGGGAACGTTACTTTAGAATGTTCTCTGAGCGTTCCGTCTCATCGTTCTTCAAACATGACGGGAAGCGTTACTTTAGAATGTTATCTGAGCGTTCAGTTTCAGCGTTCTTCAAACATTACGGGAACGCGTTACTTTAGAATGTTCTCTGAGCGTTCCGTTTCGTCGTTCTTCAAACATTACGGAACGTCACTTTAGAATGTTCTCTGAGTGTTCCGTCTCATCGTTCTTCAAACATTACGGAACGTTACTTTAGAATGTTCTCTGAGCGTTCCGTTTAAATCGTTCTTCAAACATTACGGGAACGTTACTTTAGAATGTTCTCTGAGTGTTCCGTTTCATCGTTCTTCAAACATTACGGGAACGTTACTTTAGAATGTTCTCTGAGCGTTCCGTTCATCATCGTTCTTCAAACATTACGGGAACGTTACTTTAGAATGTTTTCTGAGTGTTCCGTTTCATCGTTCTTCAAACATTAGGGAACGTTACTTTAGAATGTTCTCTGAGCGTTCCGTTTCATCGTTCTTCAAACATTACGGGAACGTTACTTTAGAATGTTTTCTGAGTGTTCCGTTTCATCGTTCTTCAAACATTACGGGAACGTTACTTTAGAATGTTTTCTGAGTGTTCCGTTTCATCGTTCTTCAAACATTACGGAAGCGTTACTTTAGAATGTTCTCTGAGCGTTCCGTTTCATCGTTCTTCAAACATTACGGGAACGTTACTTTAGAATGTTCCCTGAGCGTTCCGTCTCATCGTTCTTCAAACATTACGGGAACGTTACTTTAGAATGTTCTCTGAGCGTTCCGTTTCATCGTTCTTCAAACATTACGGGAACGTTACTTTAGAATGTTCTCTGAGTGTTCCGTTTCATCGTTCTTCAAACATTAGGGAACGTTACTTTAGAATGTTCTCTGAGTGTTCCGTTTCATCGTTCTTCAAACATTACGGAACGCGTTACTTTAGAATGTTCTCTGAGCGTTCCGCTTCATCATCGTTCTTTAAACATTACGGAACGCGTCACTTTAGAATGTTTTCTGAGTGTTCCGCTTCATCGTTCTTCAAACATTACGGGAACGTTACTTTAGAATGTTCTCTGAGCGTTCCGTTTCATCGTTCTTCAAACATTACGGGAACGTTACTTTAGAATGTTCTCTGAGCGTTCCGTCTCATCGTTCTTCAAACATTACGGAAAGCGTTACTTTAGAATGTTCTCTGAGCGTTCCGTTTCATCGTTCTTCAAACATTACGGGAACGTTACTTTAGAATGTTTTCTGAGTGTTCCGTTTCATCGTTCTTCAAACATTAGGGAACGTTACTTTAGAATGTTCTCTGAGCGTTCCGTTTCATCGTTCTTCAAACATTACGTACTTTAGAATGTTTTCTGAGTGTTCCGTTCATCGCCGTTCTTCAAACATTACGGAACGTTACTTTAGAATGTTCTCTGAGCGTTCCGTCTCATCGTTCTTCAAACATGACGGGAACGTTACTTTAGAATGTTATCTGAGCGTTTAGTTTCAGCGTTCTTCAAACATTACGGAACGCGTTACTTTAGAATGTTCTCTGAGCGTTCCGTTTAAATGCGTTCTTCAAACATTACGGGAACGCGTCACTTTAGAATGTTCTCTGAGTGTTCCGTCTCATCGTTCTTCAAACATTACGGAGCGTTACTTTAGAATGTTCTCTGAGCGTTCCGTTTCGTCGTTCTTCAAACATTACGGAGCGTTACTTTAGAATGTTCTCTGAGTGTTCCGTTTCATCGTTCTTCAAACATTACGGAACGCGTTACTTTAGAATGTTCTCTGAGCGTTCCGTTTCATCGTTCTTCAAACATTACGGGAACGTTACTTTAGAATGTTTTCTGAGTGTTCCGTTTCATCGTTCTTCAAACATTACGGGAACGTTACTTTAGAATGTTCTCTGAGCGTTCCGTTTCATCGTTCTTCAAACATTACGGGAACGTTACTTTAGAATGTTTTCTGAGTGTTCCGTTTCATCGTTCTTCAAACATTAGGGGAACGTTACTTTAGAGTGTTCTCTGAGCGTTCCGTCTCATCGTTCCTCAAACATTAGAGCGTTACTTTAGAATGTTCTCTGAGTGTTCTGTTTCATCGTTCTTCAAACATTACGGAAAGCGTTACTTTAGAATGTTCTCTGAGTTCCGTCTCATCGTTCTTCAAACATTACGGAAAGCGTTACTTTAGAATGTTCTCTGAGCGTTCCGTTTCATCGTTCTTCAAACATTACGGGAACGTTACTTTAGAATGTTCTCTGAGTGTTCCGTTTCATTGTTCTTCTAACATTACGGGAACGTTACTTTAGAATGTTCTCTGAGTGTTCCGTTTCATTGTTCTTCTAACATTATGGGAAGCGTTACTTTAGAATGTTTTCTGAGTGTTCCGTCTCATCGTTCTTCAAACATTAGGGAACGTTACTTTAGAATGTTCTCTGAGTGTTCCGTTTCATCGTTCTTCAAACATTACGGGAACGTTACTTTAGAATGTTCTCTGGCGTTCCGTCTCATCGTTCTTCAAACATTACGAGCGTTACTTTAGAATGTTCTCTGAGCGTTCCGTTTAATCGTTCTTCAAACATTACGGGAGCGTTACTTTACAATGTTCTCTGGCGTTCCGTCTCATCGTTTTCAAACATTACGGGAGCGTTACTTTAGAATGTTCTCTGAGCGTTCCGTTTCATCGTTCTTCAAACATTACGGAGCGTTACTTTAGAATGTTCTCTGGCGTTCCGTTCATCGTTCTTCAAACATTACGGAGCGTTACTTTAGAATGTTCTCTGGCGTTCCGTTTCGTCGTTCTTCAAACATTACGAGCGTTACTTTAGAATGTTCTCTGGCGTTCCGTTTATCGTTCTTCAAACATTGCGAGCGTTACTTTAGAATGTTCTCTGGCGTTCCGTCTCGTCGTTCTTCAAACATTACGGGAGCGTTACTTTAGAATGTTCTCTGAGCGTTCCGTCTCATCGTTCTTCAAACATTAGGGAATGTTACTTTAGAATGTTCTCTGAGTGTTCCGTTTCATCGTTCTTCAAACATTACGGAAACGTTACTTTAGAATGTTCTCTGCCTCATCGCTTCTTCAAACATTACGGAAACGTTACTTTAGAATGTTCTCTGAGCGTTCCGTTTAATCGTTCTTCAAACATTACGGAACGTTACTTTACAATGTTCTCTGAGCGTTCCGTCATCGGTTTTCAAACATTACGGAACGTTACTTTTGAATGTTCTCTGAGCGCCCGCTTCATCGTTCTTCAAACATTACGGAACGTTACTTTAGAATGTTCTCTGAGCGCCCGCTTGGCCGTTTCTTCAAACATTACGGAACGCTCTTTAGAATGTTCCTGAGCGCCCGCTTCGCCGTTTCTTCAAACATTACGGAACGCTACTTTAGAATGTTCTCTGAGCGTTCCGCTTCGGCCGCTTCTTCAAACATTACGGGAACGTTACTTTAGAATGTTCTCTGAGCGCCCGCCTCGCCGTTTCTTCAAACATTACGGAACGTTACTTTAGAATGTTCTCTGAGCGTTCCGTCATCGTTCTTCAAACATTACGGAACGTTACTTTAGAATGTTCTCTGAGCGTTCCGCCTCGTCGTTCTTCAAACATTACGGAAACGCGTTACTTTAGAATGTTCTCTGAGCGTTCCGTTGGCTGCTCTTCAACCATTACGGAATGTTACTTTAGAATGTTCTCTGAGCGTTCCGTCATCGTTCTTCTAACATTACGGGAACGTTACTTTAGAATGTTCTCTGAGCGTTCCGCTTCCGTTCTTCAAACATTACGGAACGTTACTTTAGAATGTTCTCTGAGCTGCCTGCTTCGCCGTTCTTCAAACATTACGGGAACGTTACTTTAGAATGTTCTCTGAGCGCCCGCCTCGCCGCTCTTCAAACATTACGGAACGTTACTTTAGAATGTTCTCTGAGCGTTCCGTCTCATCGTTCTTCAAACATTACGGAACGTTACTTTAGAATGTTCTCTGAGCGCCGCCTCATCGTTCTTCAAACATTACGGAACGTTACTTTAGAATGTTCCCTGAGTGTTCCGTTTCATCGTTCTTCTAACATTAGGGAACGCATTTTAGAATGTTCTCTGAGCGTTCCGCTTCATCGCTTCCTCAAACATTACAGGAACGTTACTTTAGAATGTTCTCTGAGCGCCCGGCCTCATCGTTCTTCAAACATTACGGAACGTTACTTTAGAATGTTCTCTGAGCGTTCCCGCCTCATCGTTCCTCAAACATTACGGAACGTTACTTTAGAATGTTCCCTGAGCGTTCCGCCTCATCGCTTCTTCAAACATTACGGAACGTTACTTTAGAATGTTCTCTGAGCGTTCCGTCATCGTTCTTCAAACATTACGGAACGTTACTTTAGAATGTTCCTGAGCGTTCCGTCTCATCGTTCTTCAAACATTACGGAACGTTACTTTAGAATGTTCTCTGAGCGTTCTCATCGTTCCTCAAACATTACGGAACGTTACTTTAGAATGTTCCCTGAGCGTTCCGTCCTCATCGTTCTTCAAACATTACGGAACGCGTTACTTTAGAATGTTCTCTGAGCGTTCCGCCTCATCGTTCTTCAAACATTACGGGAACGTTACTTTAGAATGTTCTCTGAGCGTTCCGCCTCATCGTTCTTCAAACATTACGGGAACGTTACTTTAGAATGTTCTCTGAGCGTTCGCCTCATCGTTCTTCAAACATTACGGAACGTTACTTTAGAATGTTCCTGAGTGTTCCGTTCATCGTTCTTCTAACATTAGGGAACGTTACTTTAGAATGTTCTCTGAGCGCCCGCTTCATCGTTTCTTCAAACATTACGGGAACGTTACTTTAGAATGTTCCCTGAGCGTTCCGTCTCATCGCTTCTTCAAACATTACGGAACGTTACTTTAGAATGTTCTCTGAGCGTTCCGCTTCGTCGTTCTTCAAACATTACGGGAACGTTACTTTAGAATGTTCTCTGAGCGCTTCCGCCTCGCCGCTCTTCAAACATTACGGAAACGTTACTTTAGAATGTTCCTGAGCGCTCCGCTTCGCCGTTCTTCAAACATTACGGGAACGTTACTTTAGAATGTTCTCTGAGCGCCCGCTTCGCCGCTTCTTCAAACATTACGGAACGTTACTTTAGAATGTTCTCTGAGCGCCCGCTTCGCGTTCTTCAAACATTACGGAACGTTACTTTAGAATGTTCTCTGAGCGTTCCGCCTCGCCGTTCTTCAAACATTACGGAAACGTTACTTTAGAATGTTCTCTGAGCGTTCCGTCTCATCGTTCTTCAAACATTACGGAACGTTACTTTAGAATGTTCTCTGAGCGCTCCGTCCTCGTCGTTTCTTCAAACATTACGGAAACGTTACTTTAGAATGTTCCTGAGCGTTCCCGCTTCGCCGTTCTTCAACCATTACGGAATGTTACTTTAGAATGTTCTCTGAGCTGCTCCGCTTCGGCCGTTCTTCAAACATTACGGAACGTTACTTTAGAATGTTCTCTGAGCTGCCCGCTTCGCCGTTCTTCAAACATTACGGAACGCATTACTTTAGAATGTTCTCTGAGCGCCCGCTTGCCGTTCTTCAAACATTACGGGAACGTTACTTTAGAATGTTCTCTGAGCGCCCGCCTCATCGCTTCTTCAAACATTACGGAACGTTACTTTAGAATGTTCTCTGAGCGTTCCGTCCTCATCGTTCTTCAAACATTACGGAACGTTACTTTAGAATGTTCCCTGAGTGTTCCGTTTCATCGTTCTTCTAACATTAGGGGAACGTTACTTTAGAATGTTCCCTGAGCGTTCCGTTTCATCGTTCTTCAAACATTAGGGGAACGTTACTTTAGAATGTTCCTGAGCGCCCGCCTCATCGCTTCTTCTAACATTACGGGAACGTTACTTTAGAATGTTCTCTGAGCGTTCCGTCTCATCGTTCCTCAAACATTACGGGAACATTACTTTAGAATGTTCTCTGAGCGCCCGCTTCATCGCTCTTCTAACATAAGGGGAACGTTACTTTAGAATGTTCTCTGAGCGTTCCGTCTCATCGTTCCTCAAACATTACGGGAACATTACTTTAGAATGTTTTGTGAAACAAGTAGCAACATTTAAAAAATATAAGACGAGTTAAAACATTTCAGAAAAATGTTCAGTAGTTTGTGTAAGTCAGCTTTATTTCTACAGCGCTTTATACAATACAGATTGTTTCAAAGCAGCTTCACAATAATAAATGGGTAAATAATTGAATCAATGATGCAAACTTAATCAAATATGAGACTAATTGATATTGTGCTCATACAGTAGTGTCCTCATTAAGTGTGTGTGTGTTGTTTTGTGGGTCCTCAGAGCACCAGGCCGCCCTCCTTCAGCTGAAGAGAGAGTCTAAAGAGGAGCTGGAGAAACTGCATGTGAGTGTTGCTCTGTTCTGAACATGTAAACATCCTGAGCTGCAGTACTAGAAGAACACACTAGATGTCATGAGAGACTGTGTAATCGAGCGCTAGTGTGTGTTCGGCCTCCAGGTCTGAATGTGTCAGTAACAGAATGAGATGGATTTAAGAAACCAAATTATTCTGCTGTTTATACTGAGTGCCAAGGGTTATTATAGTTCACGTAAAATAAAACCATACAAACAAATGTGTTACTTGAAACAAAATAAACTAATTTACACATAATATTTTTGTAAGTTAATTATATTATATATTACGTATGATATATATTCTAGCTATCTATAATGTAATGAAACACACAACAGAATTACCAAACTTTAAAACTTTAAAACAGAAAATATATAAACAAATGTATTTCTATATCTTAAGCGTAACCAGTGAATAGTTTACAATCAGACCAGGAATATGTGTTAAGAATCCAGTAAATTCTTCATGCCATAGTGATTGTAAGGTAATGTAAAGGTAACCAGATGCTGACTTCACCTCGCTCTCTGCGTGTCTCTGCATTCATACAGCGCTCAGTTCTTCTCCTGCTATCAGGTTAGCACTAAATGCAGATTTACTTTAAGGCTTGATGCGCCAAGATATGAGGACAACTCCCAGCAGTGCATTTGCAGTCTGCACAATATGATGTTTTATCATTTTTGAAAGTGAATAAAACCACGAGAGCCAATGTGGAAAATCAGTGACGTAGAGGCACGACTGTTTTACGAGCACAGCGTCACATGTGCGTTATAACCCTGAAAGCCAAACTCTCAGGTTCAACACTTCTGCTCAGTGAGAGTTTTTGAGCAAATAAATGCAGCCTGAGTGTGCAGAAGAGACTTATTGTGTATGCATTGATTCTGTAGTCACATTCAGCCTGTCTGCCAGAGAAGACATCTCGTTTTCATAAGCACCCTTGCAAGTTGCAGCAGGTTAATGTACTTCTAGTGTTTAATGTGGTGACCTTTGACTGTAAACAGCGATATTGAATGTGAGGGCAGCGTGAAGGGAAGCCATGATGTTCTGATGGTCTCCAGATGCTCCTGGCAGCTCCTCGGATGAAATAAGATGATGGTTTACTGCTGAACGCGTCTCGAGATCTCATCTGTAAAGCTGCGGTCGGAGCTGTCGCGTTCGCTCAGGAAAACCCTCCATTATTTCTGCCTGAAGAAAGAGTCTGAATGTGCCGCTCTGATCCAGCGGCTGATAGGAACGCTGTGAAACCGTCGGGGCACGGACTGAAATCATTTCAGATGTGTTTCGGTCACTTTTAAGTAAATTCAGTGTTTCACTTTAATCATAACTCTCTGAGTGTTGCTTAGAAATGCACATGTTTTGGTGTTCTTTTTATGGTCCATTGTGTACTAACAGTAATTGTCATTTTTGCATACGTATGAATCCAGGCGGATTTCGAGCTGCGGCTTTTCCAGGTCCGAGGCGAGCATGCGGAGGTCGTGTCCCGTCTGGAGTCGGTCATCGGCCGGATGCAGCGGGAGCAGACATGCAGCTCCGTACGGGAGCGCGGTGAGCTGCAGGAGGTCTGTGTCTCCACCGAAGATGACCTTCCGGCCAAAAGCTTCCGCAATGTGTGTGTCCAGACTGACCGTGAGACCTTCATCAAAACCCCAGAGGGTGACGATACAAGAGTGCTGAACACCAGCTCCAGCCTGCCCAAAAAACTGAACCTGGACACCATCAGCCATTGTTTGGGTGTGAGCCCAGGACCTCCTCCTCCACCTCCTCCTCTTCCAGGTAGTTCCGCCCCGCTTCCTCCTCCTCCTCCGCCCTTACCTGGGCTCGCACCTGCCCCGCCCCACCTCCTCCTTCCAGGAGCACATGCCCCGCCCCACCTCCTCCCCTTCCAGGAGCACATGCCCCGCCCCACCTCCTCCCCTTCCAGGAGCACATGCCCCGCCCCACCTCCCCCTCTTCCAGGAGCACATGCTCCGCCCCACCACCGCCCCTCCCGGAGCTCCTCCTCCTGCTCCGCCCCACCTGGTCTGCCTGGAGCCCCACCGCCTCCACCAATGCCGGGCTTTGGCGGGCCTCCTCCGCCTCCCGCTTTCGGCTGGTCAGGATTCGGACAGGTGGCTGAGAAAGCGCCGCGTAAGCCTACGGTGGAACCGGCCTGCCCCATGAAACCGCTTTACTGGAACCGCATTCAGATTCAGGACAACAAGTAAGTCCTCGACACCAGACACGAGAAATGTATGACTTTCTTTCTTCTGTGAAACACAAACAATGTTTTGAAAAGTGTTTTTTTTAATTCTATACAATGAAAGTCAATGGGTTCTAATGTTGTTTACTTTCTAGCGTTCTTCAAAATATCTGCATTTGTGTTACAAAGAAAAAAGTCATAATGGTTTCCCTGGGAAACTTTTGAAAAACAACCCCATCCCATAATCCCCCCTCCACCAAACTTTACACTTGGCACAATGCAGTCAGGCAAGTCCCGTTCCCCTGGCAACCGCCAAACCCAGACTCGTCCATGGGATGGTCAGACAGAGAAGCGTGATTGGTCACTCAGAGAACACGTCTCACTGCTCTAGAGTCCAGTGGTGGCGTGCTTTACCCCACTGCATCCCACGCTTTGCATTGCTCTTGGTGATGTAAGGCTTGGATGAGCTGCTCGGCCATGGAAACCCATTCCATGAAGCTCTCTCCGCACTGTTCCTGAGCTCATCTGAAGGCCACAGGAGTTTGGAGGTCTGGAGCGATTGACTCTGCAGAAAGTTGGTGACTTCTGCGCACTGTGACCCTCAGCATGCGCTGACCCCGCTCTGGGATTTCACTTCGTGGCTGAGTTGCTGTTGTTCCCAATCGCTTCCACAGTTATAATCCCACTAACAGTTGAGTGTGGAATATTTAGTAGTGAGGAAATGTCAGGAATGGCCTTATTGCACAGGTGGCAACCTATCCCGGTCCCACGCTTGAGTTCCCTGAGCTCCTGAGAGCGACCCATTCTCTCACAAATGTGTGTAGAATTGTTTGCTGAGATACACACCAGCTTATCAGACTATATTACCCAAAATAACTCTTTAAAGTCTCCCTTGTATGCCATCGGCTTGTTTGTGTTGCTCGTGTTTCTCAGCAATGGCAGAAACCAAATAATTCTCATCCATAATACTGAGAGAATCGTTCAAAAGCACTTCAGATCAGTCTTGAGTTTGACATCAATGCCAGTGTCTTTATATTCAGTTTAATATAAAGTCCCAGCACCCCAGAAAGCCTCCAGACGACTGCAACATTTCCCATCTGTTCCTCCACCAGTGTTATTTTAAGAGCATTTGTCTCCTGTTCTCAAACCCTGACCCATCACTGCTGTGTGTGTGTGTGTGTGTGTGTGTGTGTGTGTGTGTGTGTGTGTGTGTGTGTGTGTGTGTGTGTGTGTGTGTGTGTGTTTTACAGTAATAACACGCTCTGGAGTTCGCTGGAAGAGCCCGATATCATAAACGCCAAAGAGTTTGAGGATCTGTTCGCTAAAGCAGCCGTACAAGCCAAGAAGAAACCGCTGTCAGACACGTATGAGAAGAAGAACAAAGCCAAAAAGGTACGTCACAGCCTTGCCTCGCTGCTTTTACACTGAACCTTAACGTGTCCACTGCTTCCTGTAAAGATGCTTAGTGTGTTATCATGAACACATGGAGTGTTTATAGCTTGTAATGAAAGGAAGTCACTTTGTTTTTACCACTAGAGGGAGTTTCAGGCACAGTCTGTGTCTCACTAACAAACCTAATGACCTTAAAGTCAGCATGAGAGGGATGTTACGTTGGTCTTTTCCTCTCTGTTGTGCCCTATATCCCAGTGAAACGCTTCTCAAACAAGAACAAATGTAGCATCTCATGTGAGTGACAGGTGGACCCGCCCTCCTCATCATATTCTGATTCACGATTATTAACACAATAATGATGTGCACCGATATATAATTAACAATAAACACTTCTATAGGAATTGTTCCTTTTGATTTCATGGTGATGTTTATGTCCATTTGATTTGGTTGAAGTGCATGCATCTGCCATTAACAGCAGTTGGTTTCACAGAGATCGTTGTGCTGCGGCTTGATTTATAAGTGCAAGGAATGAGGGGCTTATGGTTCGTACTTGCATATAATAAGCTCTCATTCCACATAATCCCCCTGTGCACTTCTATTTAGTGGTGTTTTGATCAGGTTTACAGGCACATATTAAAGACAATATTCAGCATCGATTTAACGATGAGCCTGAGATGTATGGTCTGAGAGTTTGAGTGTGTGTTAATGAACTGGGCTGTTATTTCGGTGGGATGAGGTATGAATGACTCTTCCAGCTCTCTCTTGTCTGCGGTGTGTTTCACTGGACGGTGCAGGGGTGGCAGTAATGACCGGTCAGCATGGGTCTGGCGTCCAAGAAGTTAAAAATTCAGGCTGGACACAAAACAGTCCAGACACACCTGATCAATCAGCTGGGGCTCCACGTCGCCTGTGAGTGTGTGTGTGTGTGTGTGTGAGAGCCAGAGCCAGAGAGAGTGTGTGTGTGTGTGTGTGTGTGTCAGAGCCGGCCCTGACCAATTTGCTGCCCTAGGCATGATTTTTCTTGGTGCCCCTTGTGTCAAGGTTTAGCACTAACGTTACGTTATCAGTCTAAGTTGTGGAAACACTGGAACTGTTTTATTTTTGTAATGTAAGTTGCTGTTTTATATGTTGGTTGTGTTTTAAAAATTGTACCCCTTCATTGTGTTCATGATGTGTGTATATATATATATATATATATATATATATATATATATATATATATATATATATATATATATATATATATATATAATTTTTTAAAGGCTGATGAAAGTTAAACTACACAAAAATAGCACCTACGCCACATTACAGCCTAACCAAAAAAATAGCAAGAGTAATTGCATCTAACATTAGTGCACAAACTATTCATTGTGAAATTGCTAAAGTGTTTGTTTTCCAGTAGATGGCAGCAATCTTCCACTGAACAATGCACATTCATGTTTTCACCATGAATTAAAATGAGAAATTTAGATATTTAACGTGCATTTTACAAAATGTTTTGCTATTTTAAATAAGTCTGTATATAAATATCATTACTAATTTCAGAAAATACATGTTAAAAATGCCATATAGCCCCTTAAAATTGCACAACTGTAAAAACATTAGGCTATTAAAAAAGTGATATGTGTTAACAAAAACTGACATTAATTTTTACAAAATCACACTGAGTACCCAGAACAGCTGCTTGCATAAAGTTAAAGGTAAAATAGCTGGAATTAATTTGCGAACATTCATATTTTACTATGCAGTTAGATAAACTGTTCATTCATCACTTTACCTCTGTCTTTATCCCCTTATTGCTTATCTTCCCAGCATCAGAGGGCTTCTGTCTTTTTGACACTGTGAATTCGGCCATCCGTCATTAATAATCAGGCAACTCTCACTGTCGGGCGCGAGCGAACAAGAACCCTAAAAAACGAAAGCACTCCTGTCTGCATTAGATGCGCGAGAGGCGGCGCGACACAACACATTCCCTATCACGCATTCTATATCTGACGTACTAAAGCACTGGCTGGGTGGGTTTTTTTTGATAGTATTTCTAATGAATATTAATAAAATATTACCAGTAATAAAACTGGAAAAATCACTCATTTTGGTGCCCCTAGCATTTGCCTAATCTGCCTATGCCATGGGCCGACCCTGGTGTGTGTGTGTGTGTGTGTGTGAGTGAGTGTATGTGTGTGTGTGTCGGTGTGTGAGTGAGTGTGTGTGTGTGTGTGTGTGTGTGTGTGTGTGGGCATGTTTTTGTGAAATATCAGGACACAAATGTGTATAATGACATGGGTATGACACAGGTATTACAAAAAGAGGGTGAAATATGAGGACGTTCCCCATGTCCTCACTTTTCAAAATGCTTATAAATCACACAGGATGAGGTTTTTATCACAGAAAGTAAACTGTGCAGTCTCCTGTGATGGGTAGGTTTAGGGGCAGTGTGTGTGTGTGTGTGTGTGTGATGGGTAGGTTTAGGGGCAGTGTGTGTGTGTGTGTGTGTGTGTGTGTGTGTGTGTGTGTGTGTGATGGGTAGGTTTAGGGGCAGTGTGTGTGTGTGTGTGTGTGTGTGTGTGTGTGTGTGTGTGTGATGGGTAGGTTTAGGGGCAGTGTAGGGGGATAGAAAATACGGTTTGTACAGTATAAAATGCATTACGCCTATGGAATGTCCCCACATTTCACAAAAACAAACATGTGTGAGTGTGTGTGTGTGTGTGTCGGTGTGTGTGAGTGAGTGAGTGAGTGTGTGTGTGTGTGTGTGCATCCTTACAGCTGAAGCGTGTCAGAACTGCACAAGTAATGAGTAACTCTGTTAGGTTGAGTCAGTGTTGCTGTGTTGAGCCGGTTGTGATGGTCAAACAGACTCAGTGTTTACAGTTGTTTACTTAGTTCATTCTGCATATTAAACCAAGATACAAGAACGTATTAGAGCATCCAAAGCATCTCAAACATCACCTTATACCTTGAATTACTACAGTTTCCCACAGTTTGCCATACGAGCTGACACATATATCGGGATTAATGCATGTGTATCCAGCTATGTTCTGCTTTCTGTGTGTGATTAAGGTGAAATCGCTGATTTTTATGAAGCCGTGAAAAGGTTAATAGATGCTGGAACTCTCTTGTCTTGGCAGGACAATGCAATTTCTGAAAGAACGACTAAACACAAGCAACTCGTTTGCAGATCCATCATTTATATGTGTGTTTACACGTTCTGAATCACCCTTCTGAGAAACCGGCCTCCAGGAAAGCCAGACGCGGCTCGAGTCGATGTCCTGACGGTGCAATAGAGCAGGATCGGCGGGCCGATGGCGGGACGTGATCAATAGAGCTGGTGTGTTTGTGTGTGTGTGGCGTCTGAGAGCTCAGAGTGATGACAGTGCAGCCGTGTTTGCCTTCACGTGTGTAATGCTGCTCAGAGCAAGAGGCTCTTTGAGATAGTGATCAGCTTTAGCTAGTTAAGTTTTTTTTCCAAAAATGAAGTTCTTCAAATATATTTAAACACTCCAGGGTAAGGCTAAGGAGACGTGCTTCCCCTTGGTTTCAGTGTCGCCACACACGTTAAACACTCCCGATAAATTATTAAAGGGGTAATGAACTGAGAAATCTAATTTGGCCCCGCCCACTGGTGTGTTAGTGAGATGACGAGGACAAAATACTAAATATAACATGAGAATATTACTTTACACTGAAGTCTCGCAGCAGACAATCACAGCAGTGGGCGTTAACACTGAAGTCTCGCAGAAGCCAATCACAGCAGTGGGCGTTTACACTGAAGTCTCACAGCAGCCAATCACAGCAGTGGGCGTTAACACTGAAGTCTCACAGCAGCCAATCACAGCAGTGGGCGTTTACAAATAAAGGGATTTATAAATAAAACATGATATATTTTTATGCATGTGCTTAAAGCCCTTAAAGCATTGACCGCTGATAGTTGCTGTTCGCAGCTATATTTATTATTATTATTTTGAGTCTGTGAGGAGAGGTGAGGAAATCTGTGGTTGTGTATGCGTGTTCTGATCTATGCACATATTATGTAAATCAAATGCTTGTGTGTTTGGGTGGTGTGTTTGTGCCGGCCGCGCTCTTCAAAGTGTGCGGGAAGCCGTCTATCAGCAGCACAGCTCTCCCAAAAACACAATCAATTGGGAATCAGTAGAGGGCAGGGTCAAACATGACGGCTAATTTGTGTCATGTGTTCGGATGCATCCGCTGCAGGGATTCTTGGCGCCTTTTCTCACTCCTGATTATCATATCAAAGCGTGGCGGGATGACATGAGGGGGCGGAGCCTCTGTCATCTCCGTCTGCTCACTGGACGAGCTCTAATGACTAACATGTGGCGTCAGTTGAGCATTCAGGAGAACATGTGTCCGAATATCTGTGCATTCAAGATGTCAGAATCCTACCAGAGTCAGGAGCTGTGTGTGTGTGTGTGAGTGAGTGTGTGAGTGTGTGTGTGTGTGTGTGTGTGTGTGTGTGTGTGTGTGTGTGAGTGTGTGAGTGTGTGAGTGGGTGAGTGGTGGTGAGTGAGTGGTGAGTGAGTGGTGGGTGAGTGAGTGGTGAGTGAGTGTGTGAGTGAGTGTGTGAGTGAGTGTGTGAGTGGGTGAGTGAGTGTGTGAGTGTGTGAGTGAGTGTGTGAGTGAGTGTGTGAGTGAGTGAATGAGTGGTGAGTGTGTGAGTGAGTGGTGGTGAGTGAGTGGTGAGTGAGTGGTGAGTGTGTGAGTGTGTGTGAGTGAGTGTGAGTGAGTGATTGTTTGAGTGAGTGTGTGGTGAGTGAGTGAGTGGTGGTGGTGGTGAGTGTGTGAGTGAGTGGTGGTGAGTGAGTGAGTGTGTGTGTGAGTGTGTGAGTGAGTGTGAGGTGAGTGTGTGGTGGTGGTGGGTGGTGAGTGGTGAGTGAGTGAGGTGGAGTGAGTGGTGGGTGAGTGAGTGAGTGAGTGGTGGTGAGTGGTGAGTGGTGAGTGAGTGTGTGGTGAGTGATTGTTTGAGTGAGTGTGTGAGTGGTGGGTGGGTGAGTGAGTGAGTGAGTGTGTGAGTGTGTGAGTGAGTGTGTGAGTGAGTGTGTGAGTGAGTGATTGTTTGAGTGAGTGTGTGGTGAGTGAGTGAGTGAGTGTGTGAGTGTGTGAGTGAGTGTGTGGTGAGTGTGTGAGTGAGTGATTGTTTGAGTGAGTGTGTGGTGGTGGTGAGTGAGTGTGTGTGGTGGTGAGTGTGTGGTGAGTGTGTGTGAGTGAGTGTGTGGTGGTGAGTGGTGAGTGGTGGTGAGTGAGTGAGTGAGTGAGTGGTGAGTGATTGGTGAGTGGTGAGTGAGTGTGTGAGTGAGTGTGTGAGTGAGTGATTGTTTGAGTGAGTGTGTGGTGGTGAGTGAGTGAGTGTGTGAGTGTGTGTGTGAGTGTGTGTGGTGGTGGTGGTGAGTGAGTGAGTGTGTGGTGTGAGTGAGCGGCGGCGGCGAGCGGCGGCGGTGAGTGTGTGAGTGGTGAGTGTGTGAGTGAGTGTGTGGTGAGTGACTGTGTGAGTGAGTGTGAGTGAGTGTGGTGGTGAGTAAGTGAGTGAGTGAGTGGTGAGTGAGTGAGTGTGAGTAAGTGAGTGTGGTGGTGGTGGTGAGTGAGTGTGTGAGTGAGTGGTGAGTGTGTGAGTGAGTGATTGTTTGAGTGAGTGAGTGAGTGAGTGTGAGTGAGTGAGTGTGTGAGTGAGTGTGTGGTGAGTGTGTGTGAGTGTGAGTGGTGAGTGATTGTTTGAGTGGTGAGTGAGTGAGTGTGAGTGAGTGAGTGTGTGAGTGAGTGAGTGAGTGAGTGTGAGTGAGTGTGTGTGTGAGTGAGTGATTGTTTGAGTGGTGAGTGAGTGAGTGTGAGTGAGTGAGTGTGTGAGTGAGTGTGTGGTGAGTGGTGGTGGTGAGTGGTGGTGAGTGGTGGTGAGTGGTGGTGGGTGGTGAGTGAGTGTGAGTGTGTGGTGAGTGTGTGAGTGAGTATGTGTGAGTGAGTATGTGTGAGTGTGTGAGTGTGTGAGTGAGTGTGAGTGAGTGTGAGTGAGTGAGTAAGTGAGTGAGTGAGTGAGTGAGTGAGTGTGAGTAAGTGAGTGTGAGTGGTGGTGGTGAGTGTGTGGTGGAGTGGTGAGTGAGTGTGTGAGTGAGTGAGTGGTGAGTGTGTGAGTGAGTGAGTGTGTGAGTGAGTGAGTGATTGAGTGTGTGAGTGTTTGTGTGAGTGAGTGTGTGAGTGTGTGAGTGAGTGTGTGAGTGAGTATGTGTGTGAGTGAGTGATTGTTTGAGTGGTGGTGAGTTGGTGAGTGAGTGTGTGAGTGGTGGTGGTGAGTGAGTGAGTGAGTGGTGGTGAGTGAGTGAGTGAGTGTGGTGTGAGTGTGTGAGTGTGTGAGTGTGTGAGTGAGTGTGAGTGGTGAGTGTGTGGTGAGTGGTGGTGAGTGTGAGTGGAGTGAGTGAGTGAGTGAGTGTGTGAGTGAGTGAGTGAGTGAGTGAGTGAGTGAGTGTGAGTGGTGAGTGGTGAGTGGTGAGTGGTGGTGAGTGGTGAGTGGTGAGTGAGTGTGAGTGAGTGAGTGAGTGGTGAGTGAGTGTGTGTGAGTGAGTGAGTGTGTGAGTGAGTGAGTGAGTGAGTGTGTGGTGAGTGAGTGTGAGTGAGTGAGTGAGTGAGTGTGTGAGTGAGTGTGTGAGTGAGTGAGTGTGAGTGTGTGGTGAGTGTGTGTGAGTGTGTGGTGGTGTGTGAGTGAGTGAGTGAGTGTGTGAGTGAGTGAGTGAGTGGTGGTGTGAGTGAGTGTGTGAGTGAGTGTGTGAGTGAGTGTGTGAGTGTGTGGTGAGTGAGTGGTGAGTGTGTGAGTGGTGAGTGGTGAGTGAGTGAATGGTGAGTGAGTGAGTGTGTGAGTGAGTGTGTGAGTGAGTGTGAGTGAGTGAGTGTGTGAGTGAGTGTGTGAGTGAGTGAGTGAGAGAGTGAGTGTGTGTGTGGTGAGTGTGTGAGTGAGTGTGTGAGTGAGTGGTGGTGAGTGAGTATGTGTGTGAGTGAGTGATTGTTTGGTGGGTGAGTTAGTGAGTGAGTGTGTGAGTGGTGAGTGGTGAGTGAGTGTGTGAGTGAGTGTGTGAGTGGTGAGTGAGTGAGTGAGTGAGTGTGTGAGTGGTGAGTGTGTGAGTGAGTGAGTGTGTGAGTGAGTGTGAGTGAGTGTGTGAGTGAGTGTGTGAGTGAGTGTGAGGAGTGTGTGAGTGAGTGTGTGAGTGTGTGTGTGAGTGAGTGTGTGAGTGAGTGTGTGAGTGAGTGTGTGAGTGAGTATGTGTGTGAGTGAGTGATTGTGTGAGTGTGTGAGTGTGTGAGTGTGTGGTGGTGGTGAGTGTGTGGTGAGTGGTGAGTGTGTGGTGAGTGAGTGGTGAGTGTGTGAGTGAGTGAGTGTGTGAGTGTGTGAGTGTGTGAGTGTGTGGTGAGTGTGAGTGTGTGAGTGTGTGGTGGTGGTGGTGGTGAGTGGTGGTGGTGAGTGAGTGTGTGAGTGGTGGTGAGTGTGTGTGTGAGTGTGTGTGTGGTGAGTGTGTGGTGGTGGTGGTGGTGGTGGTGAGTGTGGTGAGTGTGTGGTGAGTGTGTGGTGGTGGTGAGTGTGGTGGTGGTGGTGGTGGTGAGTGGTGAGTGGTGGTGAGTGTGTGAGTGAGTGTGTGGTGAGTGTGTGGTGGTGGTGGGTGGTGAGTGTGTGAGTGGTGGTGGTGGTGGTGGTGGTGAGTGAGTGAGTGTGTGTGAGTGGTGGTGGGTGGGTGGTGGTGGTGAGTGAGTGGTGGTGGTGAGTGGGTGTGTGTGTGGTGAGTGGTGGTGGGTGGTGGTGGTGGAGTGGTGAGTGGTGGTGGTGAGTGTGTGAGTGGGTGGTGGTGGTGAGTGGTGGTGGTGGTGGTGAGTGTGTGAGTGGTGGTGAGTGTGTGTGTGGTGGTGGTGGTGGTGAGTGGTGGTGAGTGTGTGGGTGGGTGGTGGTGGTGGTGGTGAGTGGTGGTGGTGAGTGGTGGTGGTGGTGGGTGGTGGGTGGTGGTGGTGGTGGTGAGTGGTGAGTGGTGGGTGGTGGTGGTGAGTGGTGGTGAGTGAGTGTGTGAGTGTGAGTGAGTGGGTGTGTGAGTGGGTGTGTGAGTGTGGTGGTGGTGGTGGTGAGTGAGTGTGAGTGTGAGTGAGTGTGTGGGTGAGTGGTGGGTGAGTGAATGTGTGAGTGTGTGAGTAGTGTGAGTGAGGGAGTGTGTGAGTGAATGTGTGAGTGTGTGAGTAGTGTGAGTGAGGGAGTGTGTGAGTGAATGTGTGAGTAGTGTGAGTGAGGGAGTGTGTGAGTGAATGTGTGAGTAGTGTGAGTGAGGGAGTGTGTGAGTGAATGTGTGAGTAGTGTGAGTGAGGGAGTGTGTGAGTGAATGTGTGAGTAGTGTGAGTGAGTGTGTGAGTGTGTGAGTGAGTGTGTGAGTGAGTGTGTGAGTGAGTGTGTGAGTGTGTGAGTGTGTGAGTGTGTGAGTGAGTGAGTGTGTGAGTGTGTGAGTGAGTGAGTAGTGTGAGTGAGGGAGTGTGTGAGCGAGCGAGCAAGTGTGTGTGTGTGTGCGTGTTCGTGAGTGTGTGAGTGTGTGAGTGAGTGAGTGAGTGAGTGAGTGAGTGAGTGAGTGAGTGAGTGAGTGAGGGAGTGTGTGAGCGAGCGAGCAAGTGTGTGTGTGTGTGCGTGTTCGTGAGTGAGTGTGTGTGTGCGTGTGTGAGTGTGCGCGTGCGAGTGTGTGTGTGTGTGCTCGCAAGTGTGTGTGTGTGTGTGTTTGTGTATGCGCGTGAGTGTGTGGGTGCGCGTGTGAGTGTGCGTGTGCGTTTTGTTCTGATATTCGTATTCAGAGAAATATTTCCTCCTCTGTTGAGGTCATTGTACAGTAATCCTGCTGTAACTTTCAGAACTCCACAAACTGCAGAAGTTTCTCCAACTTTACAATGTCAGATAAATAGATGTATTATTTATTTATTTTGTATATTGTATTTATTTTCTCCTCTGTCTTGTCTGCGGCGGGTTCTGGTGTCTGTCTCGTCCTCTAGCTCTGTGAAGTATGTAAACATCCCTCGCTCAGATGAATCATTATTAATATGCAGCTTGAACAGTAATAATGTTTCTTAAACAAACTGACATTTTAATTGTTTCTAACTTTAAGCCTTTAACACTCTGTTTATTCTAGAATTATCTATTCTGGGAAGTGCTTGATGCCCGACTGTACACACACACACATAGTTGTAATATCATATTTTTCAACTGCTCGTTAATGCTAATATCTAATCAGCCAATCACAGGGCAGCAACTCAAGGCATTCAGGCATGTAGGCGGACGATCTGCTGGAGCTCAGACTGAGTCGTCCAGGCAAAGTAGCGTTTTACGCCAGACTAATTGTAAAATATTTTTTTCAGCTTAGACAATTTCTATGAGGTGTCCAGAACAATATACTAAAAGTCCTAAGAAATCCTAGTTGAGGAAACATGTTAAATCCTGATTAATCCGAGATGTGTGCCAGTAAGGCCAGACAACAATACACCCCAATGGGGCTATTCTTCCCTTTACTCCTATCAAAATAAGACTGTGTGTGTGTGTGTGTGTGTGTGTGTGTGTGTGTGTAAGGCCAGACAACAATACACCCCAATGGGGCTATTCTTCCCTTTACTCCTATCAAAATAAGACTGTGTGTGTGTGTGTGTGTGTGTGTGTGTGTGTGTGTGTGTGTGTGTGTGTGTGTGTGTGTGTGTGTGTGTGTGTGTGTGTGTGTGTGTGTGTGTGTGTGTGTGTGTGTGAAATATCAGGACACAAATGTGTATAATGACATGGGTATGACACAGGTATTACAAAAAGAGGGTGAAATATGAGGACGTTCCCTATGTCCTCACTTTTCAAAATGCTTATAAATCACACAGGATGAGGTTTTATCACAGCAAAGTAAACTGCAGTCTCCAGTGTAGTGTGTATTGTGTGTGTGTGTGTGTGTGTGTGTGTGTGTGTGTGTGTGTGTGTGTGTGTGTGTGTGTGTGTGTGTGTGTGTGTGGTAGGTTTAGGGGCAGTGTAGGGGATAGCATGTACAGTTTGTACAGTATACGCTATGGAAAGTCCCCATAAAACATGGAAACATAACGTGTGTGTGTGTGTGTGTGTGTGTGTGTGTGTGTGATGGGTAGGTTTAGGAGGCAGTGTGAGTGTGTGTGTGTGTGTGTGTGTGTGTGTGTGTGTGTGTGTGTGTGTGTGTGTGTGTGTGTGATGGGTAGGTTTAGGGGCAGGAGTGTGTGTGTGTGTGTGTGTGTGTGTGTGTGTGTGTGTGTGTGTGTGTGTGTGTGTGTGTGTGTGTGTGATGGGTAGGGTTAGGCGCAGTGAGTGTGTGTGTGTGTGTGTGTGTGTGTGTGTGTGTGTGTGTGTGTAGGGGCAGGGAAGCAGTGTGTGTGTGTGTGTGTGTGTGTGTGTGTGTGTGTGTGTGTGTGTGTGTGTGAGTGTGTGTGTGTGTGTGTGTGTGTGTGTGTGTGTGTGTGTGTGTGTGTGTGTGTGTGTGTGTGTGTGTGTGTGTGTGTGTGTGTGTGTGTGTGTGTGTGTGTGTGTGTGTGTGTGTGTGTGTGTGTGTGTGTGTGTGTGTGTGTGTGTGTGTGTGTGTATGTGTGTGTGTGTGTCTCTGCTCTCCTTCACCTGTTGTAACGCAGTCCTCCTTCTAAAGCCGTTGCGCTGGTTCCCACTGATCGCCGCGGCAGCTTAACGACTGTAATGCCGGCGCTACCTAATGAAGAAGAGCGAGGCATTAAGTTTTAGAGCGGGTCTTTAGCGTGCCACCACTGTTGTGGCCTTTATGAGGGAATTCAGTCATCAGTAATTGTGACCATGTGTAGGTACAAATAAAAATCCTGTGAATTTATAGTTTGTTATAAAATCTCCTCTGTGCTCGTCCAGACCTCGGTGATGGCCTTTTATGGAGGCGTTTGGAGCCGTTTTCTCACAGCGAGGTCCTGATGGTGACACGGGTTTGATGTTTCTGCTCGTTATGCAGTCCGGGGGGATGATGGGACATGACGGGACAACTGAACATCATCACAGTGCAGATAGCCTGATCATTCAGTGTGATTGGCTACTCTTCTGCATCGGTCTGAGATTGTGTGTTTGTTCACAGGAATGAGGATGTTTATGAATGATAACTGTGAGTTCTGCTCCTCTAGCTCATCAAGCTGCTGGATGGCAAGCGCTCTCAGGCCGTGGGAATATTAATATCCAGCCTCCACCTGGAGATGAAGGACATTCATCAGGGTGAGATCTCACACACACTCACATCATTACGGCAGGTCAGCGCTTCACTCGATACGCCACAGAACGGCCGGTGACTCTCTCTGTTCCTGCTCCTGTGGATGTGCTTCAGAGTTAAGATCTTTCTCATCTGAATGAGAGAAGAAGAACCAGCTTGTGTGTGTGTGTGTGTGTGTGTGAGTGTGTGTGTGTGTGTGTGTGTGTGTGTGTGTGTGTGTGTGTGTGTGTGTGTGTGTGTGTGTGTGTGTGTGTGTGTGTGTGTGTGTGTGTGTGTGTGATAGTTTCAACACACTCAGATCATTAAGGAGGTGTTGCTCGTGTTGGCGCTGTGGAGACAGTCACCGGCTACAATAAACAAATCAACCTGCCAGCAGGATCAGACATGCAGGCGCTCGGAGAACTGCAGCCACTCTAAACACACACACACGCACTGACACACACACACACACTGACACGCACACACACTGACACACACACACAGATACACACTGACACACACACACACACACACACACACACACACGCACTGACACACACACACATACACACTGACACACACACACTCAGACACACACACACACGCACTGACACACACACACATACACACTGACACACACACTCAGACACACACACACTCAGACACACACACACACGCACTGACACACACACACGCACTGACACGCACACACACACTGACACGCACACACACTGACACACACACACAGATACACACTCAGACACACACGCACGCACACACACACACACACACACACACATTCACACACACACACTGACACACACACACTCAGACACACACACACTCAGACACACACACACACGCACTGACACGCACACACACATACACACTGACACACACACACTCAGACACACACACACTCAGACACACACGCACTGACACACACACACGCACTGACA
>CM040925.1:40221147-40326147 GCA_023029165.1 Gobiocypris rarus | reverse complement strand
GGGTGGATGAGAGATAAATCATTGTGTTTGTTTGATAAAGACGGTTTGAGAGCCCTTTGAGACGAATCTTTCCGGTTGCCGCTTTCAAAATAATCTCTCTCATGAACTGACAGGAGAGCTCATTAAATATGCAAATCTTATCCAATCCCTGCCGTGGGCGTTTACTTCCAAGTCTCCAGTGCGGCACGCCGTCAAAACCCAGCGTTCAGGAGAGAGCCTCAAAACCAGTGTAGAAAACAGCCGATTACTGATTCATTCTGATGCTTCTGAAGGTAAAAACCACACAAACGTCATTAGGTGAGCTCAGACAACAGCCAGTTCATGACCCCTTTAATTATCGTCCCAAGAGTCTGTGATGATTAAACTTCAAAAGGTGATGATTTAATTAATTTGTTACAAAGAATATTTTAAATTAATATATGTAACGTTTTATCATTTTGACTGAAAAATGTTTAAAGGCTGAAATTTTGGCAGTTTTTTTCGCATTGCTAAGACACAATTTTGCAAACTAGGCTGGTTTTATCAAAACACTTAACACACTTCACAAAACCACACACCCAAACTGCAAAATACCTCATATATCTTTGCAAAATGAAGCACTGCAACCAAAACTACATAACATGGCACACACGCTTCATATCAGCAGATGTGTTCTGAGCACACCGTGAGGATGGGAATCCATGGGTTATGCTTCCGCTGTTATTCCAGCTTAACATAATCATGTTTAACAGCTGAATTCATGGCGAAAAACGCTGTACAGAAAAAAGTTTGGGAAAAATATAAGTATATTTCATTTTTCTTTAATTATTGTATTTTTGTGCATTTTTCATAACAAAACATGTACAATTTTTATATGGTCATGTTAAAACTTTTTTCACATTTTTTTGCCAAGTGTCTGTCGTCTTCCAAACTTCAGTCTGTGCTCCGAAACATTCAAGATTCATTTTAAGTTGGAAATAAAATTTTCGGGTGCTCAAAAAGTGATTAAATGTATTATAACTACTGCATGAATATAATTTAGTACCATAAAACCCCCTAAAAATGCACAATATTAAATAAAAAACATTATTTCATTGAAACATTTCAGGAAAAAACGAAGTGTAATGTTTTAGTGCTAACGTTATTGAAGCCCGATCACCTTAAACGAACGTTCTATTAACGTTACTGGAAGAACGTTTGTTCATCTCTTCGAGAGGACCCTGTCAGCTGAGTTACAGCTCCTAATAAACACATTATTATAATTATAATAACACATGCTTTCAGAAATATGCAGTGTGTTTCTAAGTCACTAATGTCTCATCTGAAAGACTTCCAGTGCATTAAAAACTTCCTCTCACATGCTGTACAAACATCTTCCCAGTTCCTGTAAAACCGCTGAACATGTTTCTTCAGTGTTTGACCTCTGACCCTTCACTGTAGTGCGTCCGTGTGCTAATGAAACAGGAAACCAGCGATCCTCTGCACATGATTGTGTGTCTCTGTGACTCGTGCCGCTAATATTTGACTTAATTACACTTAAGTGCACTTAGTTACATCCAGATTTGTGTGTTCGTGTGAAGCCGTTGTGACCTCTTTGATGTTATTGCTCTTTCTCTTTCATCTTCCTGCTCAGATTCCTGTACGAGCTCTCCCAGATCCCGGATTTCGCCGGCCGCGCTCACTGCATCATATTCCGCACTGTCTTTGTGGACTCCATGTCTTCTGTCCGTCGTAAGGTGGAGACCATCTCGACGGTGTGCAAGGTCTGATAAAGTCTGGGAAAGCTGGTGTTTGGTTTATTTTGCTCTTCTGTTATTGGTAGTTTTGGTCTTGTGTTAACTCAACTCAGACTCTTTTCCCAGCAGACAGGGACGGCTCTCACATTTATGAACAAACGTACATCCACTAACGTTAGTTGGACGTTCATTTAACGTTTTTTAAATGTTGCTACTTGTTTTCAGAGAGAACATTCATATGTAACATTCTCATAATGTTTGAAGAATGATACAATGAAGTGTTTCCCTAATGTTCCCTAAAAACTGCTCACTGAGAACACTCAGAATAAGATGCGCACTCTTGAAAAACAGCTTTAAATCTCTTTACAAGCTAAAAGATGTAAATGACATTTAAAATAAAGGCTTATTTTGCTCACGATAAGGATCAAGCAAACAAGAAACTCTGCTTCTAACCAGTGTTAATTTTGACAGCCATTTCCGGCCATTTTTTTGTCAAGTTTTAGTCATTATTTTTAGTCAAACTGCCGTTACCAACATTATTTTTGGTAGCTTTTTTATATCTAGTCTTTAGACAAAAATGGTCATTATAATTTTTCTCTATTTTAGACCAAATCAATTAAGCTTATGCGAAATTTAAATCAGGTTGTATTGACATTGCACTCTTAGATAGTAGCACTTATGCAATGCTACATATCCCTTTACCACTTAAGGGTGAGTAAATGATAATAGATTTTTCATTTTGGGGTGAACTATACCTTTAACCTATTAACCAGCGCCCCAATTTTTGACATTTTCTGAAAACGACATTCCCAAATGAAAATGTCTGCAGCTCTTAAACCCTATGGTCTATATTCATAAATCTGGTCTTATTTTAAACTAGACACTTCAAATAGTGTTACCCAAGAGTCATAATAGCTCCAAGTTGTATATGAACAGAGTAATATACATGTAAATATACATGTAAGTGACTCGTTTTTATTTTTATTATTCACTTAGGGAAAAATTATGAGATTTTAATGTTAAGGTCCTGAAAATAAGCATAATATAAAACTGAATGTCTGATCATGTTTTGATTCAAATTTGAGGATGATTCTCTCAAAAATGTAGCTTCTGTAAGCTTTTATATCAAGAAAAGACTAGGCGTCCTTTCCAAAAGGGCTTTTATTTTAGAACATTTGTAATTGCAAAGAGTAGTTTTTATTAAAATAAATCTGCAATAAACTGCTGATTATGATTAATTTACAGTTACTGAAAAACTAAATGAACTATTTACAGAATTTTTAAAGTGTAAAAACTCATTTAGTTGATAAAACAGCCTGTCATAGAGTCTGCGCTCCACTGCAGTGTTGCGCAATCTGACTGGCAGGCGCTTGGCTGCTATGGAGACGGTGACTTGAGGCATATTCACCAATAATGCTTACAAACACAACGTAAGATAATGCCTTGTGATTAGTTATCGTCCGTCAATCAAACCTTTGCTGGCAAGGCATTGGCTAGGCATTGATTGCCTTCATCCAACGAAAACCATGCGCTTTGATTGACAGCTGGCGGAGCGAGTAATGCGGCAACTCTGTGTAATGACTCGCCAGAGAGCCTGTGATTGAAGCAGAGAGACCTGGGAGGGTTTAACGTGACAGGAAGAGTCCACAGCACAGGGAGATCGTCAGAAACGGATTTGAATCACTATTTCATTGAAAATGGACACGATTGATTACTCTAACTCAAAACGCCCAAGCAAACAAAGGAGTATTTTTAGTTTTTTTCCTTATTTTTTCGTTGTTTTGGATTAAAAAGTGGGATGCATTTGGAAGAGTGGACTCTTACGGACATGTATGCGGTTGTTTTTGGATTGGTCGATCTGATCTGCACGATAGGAGATGAAAGATGAGTACTGCGTTCATTATGCTAATGTTTAAATAGCTACTGCTACAGCATTTCATTTAACCTTTTCCTCTCTGGTGTATTTATTGCAAAAACGAGTTCAGAACATGAATCTCGAGTGTTTTAGCTTTCAAATGATGCATAGTTTGTGATGGTTGAATAAATAGTTTGTATAAAACAAAAGTGAATAAAAGTAGAGACACGCCCACTTACGTCAACCCCGCCTACGAACCGGTGCGGGTTAACTCGTTAAGACCTCATTAATAGTCTACCATGATCCCACTACTACTACTACACATATTTTATTGTAAACTGTTAACGTTTATTTAAAGACACAAATGACTAAGTGTACGAGGACACTTGCAAAGACAGAGATTTTGACACTAAAGCGTATTTGAGCGTTCAAGCACAAGGCAGAAATGAACTCATGCGCTGTATGAAGGTGCGCCAGCGCGTATCAGGTTTAATTTAACACGCGCAATTACCTAAATTAATTCTCCTCGCTGCTTAATGTGTCTGAATGTTTTAAAAACAATGATTAAAAGCGTTTAAATGATAAGCTTACATGATGATGGCGCAACACGATTGAAATATTTCAACCGCCTTAAGCTTTATATAGGCTATAGTTTGTTCAAACATAAAAGCAATATACATCCATCAGGTTTATAATCAAACTAACCTAAACTCGGTGGGGACGATGGCGCTGTGTTTTTACCTGCTTCATGTGCCCATCAACTTGCTGTTCCACAACTTCCACTCCATCAACAGCTTTAGTAAAATTACCTGTTGGCTGGGGATTTTACTGACTAACTCGATCTCTGCTCTGTCTTTTAAGTTTTTCCTTTTTTGACATTTATTCCTATCGAAGATCGTTCTTTGCGTGACCATTTTCAAATTAGTCTACGCGCGCGTTGCATCGAGCTCGCTAGTTCGAGATTTGGTAGCCTAGACCACCCGTACTTGTGCGTGAGCTGCAGCTGTCAGATTCAGAGAGATCAGATTCAGAGATCAGATTCAGAGATCAGATTCAGAGATCAGATTCAGAGAGATCAGATTCAGAGAGATCAGACTCAGAGAGATCAGACTCAGAGAGATCAGATTCAGAGAGATCAGATTCAGAGAGATCAGATTCAGAGATCAGATTCAGAGAGATCAGATTCAGAGAGATCAGATTCAGAGAGATCAGACTCAGAGAGATCAGACTCAGAGAGATCAGATTCAGAGAGATCAGATTCAGAGAGATCAGATTCAGAGAGATCAGATTCAGAGAGATCAGATTCAGAGAGATCAGATTCAGAGATCAGATTCAGAGAGATCAGATTCAGAGAGATCAGATTCAGAGATCAGATTCAGAGAGATCAGATTCAGAGAGATCAGATTCAGAGAGATCAGACTCAGAGAGATCAGATTCAGAGAGATCAGATTCAGAGAGATCAGATTCAGAGAGATCAGATTCAGAGAGATCAGATTCAGAGATCAGATTCAGAGAGATCAGACTCAGAGAGATCAGACTCAGAGAGATCAGACTCAGAGAGATCAGACTCAGAGAGATCAGATTCAGAGAGATCAGACTCAGAGAGATCAGATTCAGAGAGATCAGACTCAGAGAGATCAGACTCAGAGAGATCAGATTCAGAGATCAGATTCAGAGAGATCAGATTCAGAGATCAGACTCAGAGAGATCAGATTCAGAGAGATCAGATTCAGAGAGATCAGACTCAGAGAGATCAGATTCAGAGAGATCAGATTCAGAGAGATCAGACTCAGAGAGATCAGACTCAGAGAGATCAGACTCAGAGATCAGATTCAGAGAGATCAGATTCAGAGAGATCAGACTCAGAGAGATCAGACTCAGAGAGATCAGATTCAGAGATCAGATTCAGAGAGATCAGACTCAGAGAGATCAGATTCAGAGAGATCAGACTCAGAGAGATCAGATTCAGAGAGATCAGATTCAGAGATCAGATTCAGAGAGATCAGACTCAGAGAGATCAGATTCAGAGAGATCAGATTCAGAGAGATCAGACTCAGAGAGATCAGATTCAGAGAGATCAGATTCAGAGAGATCAGACTCAGAGAGATCAGACTCAGAGAGATCAGATTCAGAGAGATCAGATTCAGAGAGATCAGACTCAGAGATCAGATTCAGGAGATCAGATTCAGAGAGATCAGATTCAGAGAGATCAGATTCAGAGAGATCAGATTCAGAGAGATCAGACTCAGAGAGATCAGACTCAGAGAGATCAGATTCAGAGAGATCAGATTCAGAGAGATCAGATTCAGAGAGATCAGACTCAGAGAGATCAGATTCAGAGAGATCAGATTCAGAGATCAGACTCAGAGAGATCAGATTCAGAGATCAGACTCAGAGAGATCAGATTCAGAGAGATCAGACTCAGAGAGATCAGATTCAGAGAGATCAGACTCAGAGAGATCAGACTCAGAGAGATCAGACTCAGAGAGATCAGATTCAGAGATCAGACTCAGAGAGATCAGATTCAGAGAGATCAGACTCAGAGAGATCAGATTCAGAGAGATCAGATTCAGAGAGATCAGATTCAGAGAGATCAGACTCAGAGAGATCAGACTCAGAGAGATCAGATTCAGAGAGATCAGATTCAGAGAGATCAGACTCAGAGAGATCAGACTCAGAGAGATCAGATTCAGAGATCAGACTCAGAGAGATCAGATTCAGAGAGATCAGACTCAGAGAGATCAGATTCAGAGAGATCAGACTCAGAGAGATCAGATTCAGAGAGATCAGATTCAGAGAGATCAGATTCAGAGATCAGACTCAGAGAGATCAGATTCAGAGAGATCAGATTCAGAGAGATCAGATTCAGAGAGATCAGATTCAGAGATCAGACTCAGAGAGATCAGACTCAGAGAGATCAGACTCAGAGAGATCAGATTCAGAGATCAGACTCAGAGAGATCAGATTCAGAGAGATCAGATTCAGAGATCAGACTCAGAGAGATCAGATTCAGAGATCAGACTCAGAGAGATCAGATTCAGAGAGATCAGACTCAGAGAGATCAGATTCAGAGAGATCAGACTCAGAGAGATCAGATTCAGAGAGATCAGACTCAGAGAGATCAGATTCAGAGAGATCAGACTCAGAGAGATCAGATTCAGAGAGATCAGACTCAGAGAGATCAGATTCAGAGAGATCAGATTCAGAGAGATCAGACTCAGAGAGATCAGATTCAGAGATCAGACTCAGAGAGATCAGATTCAGAGAGATCAGATTCAGAGAGATCAGACTCAGAGAGATCAGATTCAGAGAGATCAGATTCAGAGAGATCAGACTCAGAGAGATCAGATTCAGAGAGATCAGACTCAGAGAGATCAGATTCAGAGAGATCAGATTCAGAGAGATCAGACTCAGAGAGATCAGACTCAGAGAGATCAGACTCAGAGATCAGATTCAGAGAGATCAGATTCAGAGAGATCAGATTCAGAGAGATCAGACTCAGAGAGATCAGATTCAGAGAGATCAGATTCAGAGAGATCAGATTCAGAGAGATCAGACTCAGAGAGATCAGACTCAGAGAGATCAGATTCAGAGAGATCAGACTCAGAGAGATCAGACTCAGAGAGATCAGACTCAGAGAGATCAGATTCAGAGAGATCAGACTCAGAGAGATCAGACTCAGAGAGATCAGATTCAGAGAGATCAGACTCAGAGAGATCAGATTCGGAGAGATCAGATTCAGAGAGATCCGATTCAGAGAGATCAGACTCAGAGAGATCAGACTCAGAGAGATCAGATTCAGAGAGATCAGACTCAGAGAGATCAGACTCAGAGAGATCAGATTCAGAGAGATCAGATTCAGAGAGATCAGATTCAGAGATCAGATTCAGAGAGATCAGATTCGGAGAGATCAGACTCGGAGAGATCAGACTCAGAGAGATCAGATTCAGAGAGATCAGATTCGGAGAGATTAGACTCGGAGAGATCAGATTCAGAGAGATTAGACTCAGAGAGATCAGATTCAGAGAGATCAGATTCAGAGAGATCAGATTCAGAGAGATCAGACTCAGAGAGATCAGATTCAGAGAGATCAGATTCAGAGAGATCAGATTCAGAGAGATCAGACTCAGAGAGATCAGACTCAGAGAGATCCGATTCAGAGAGATCAGATTCAGAGAGATCAGACTCAGAGAGATCAGATTCAGAGAGATCAGACTCAGAGAGATCAGATTCAGAGAGACACCTTCCTTGACGGACGCACATTTTTGAAAGACAGCATATGAAGAGATTATGTTTTTAATGTTCGACATTTCTCAAATAACATTATAGTCCCGTCTCGTCTTGTTAACAAAGAAACGGCATACGTTTCGTCATAGTTTTTATCATCAGATATTAGTTTAGCTTGTCAACGTCTCGTTTTAGTCACAGAAAAAGTGGGCGTTGACGAATATTTTTCGTCATCGTCTTCGAGCGCTGCCGTTCCAACCACACATCTTTGCGATGCTTTTTGCAAATGTTCCTTGTAATTATGGTTTCAGGAAACACAGTCTCGTTGAACTATGCTGATAAAACAATGTTTTTGGGAAACACACCCCTGGATGACATCCTACATTTTCTAAATGTGCAGCATACGGCCAGTGCACAATACAGAGTGCAGAATAATGCAAAATACATAAACATAAAGTCAGAAACTACAAGGTCATGTGATGCCAGTGTAGCATACTACTGGTTGAAATGATGATTGCTGCATGCTGCAAGACATCAATAAAATCATGCTTGAACTTCCAAAATGTATATTACACATGGGCGTCGGAACCATTGTATGTGAGACCCACCCACTTTTTAAGGCCAATGATATTGGACCCACTCACTTTTACCGTCTCTAATTCAGCGCATGTCTGTTCACCCCTAACCGATTAACACTTTATTATTAAACACACATTAGATGCTTTTTTTATGCTTTTCCGATCTGATATGTGATGGAAAAAGGGAGTAGTGCGAGTTTGGCAAAAGGCGGATTCGAACCCCGAGTCGATTTGCGCCACAACTTTCTACCATGTGCCTTACCCCTACACTATTGCCGCTGTAAACAATTGGATGTCTTCTGTAATTTGGTCTGTCCCAACCAGACGTTTAGGAAACAAAGCTATTTGCACTTCATGTAAATGATATGGCATTTTCTGAGGGATGACCCACCCACATTTCTTTTGCTTCCGACGCCCATGATAATAGATAAAATTATAGCTGCAAGCAGCCATTAAAGGGCGAAGCACAAAGAAAATTCATATCTCCTGACCACTAGGTGGCACTGTGCCAAAACTGTGCAGGTAACCTCAGGTCATGATTGGCATAACACGCACCAATTTTGGTCAGAATACACTAAAGCGGTGTGGAGATATAGCCTCACGTTCTTTTTGGCGTGCTCGTCGTCAAATTTGCTGGTGCATTATTTGAGAACGGTTTGAATTCCATAAGATGACCTGGTTCAATTTCCGTGAAAATCGGAGCAACGGCTTAGAAGGAGTTTGAAAAGTAATCGACTTGGAACCGTCTTGGGCAAAGGAATCAGGAGATTTTGTTTCTAGCCCTTATGGTTCAAAAGTTATTAGCATAAACACAAGTCCAACTTTGGACAGTTGGTGGCGCTGGAGGGATTGAGTTAGAGACTCTAAATTTGCTATGGTTACAGTTCAGACTGTCCTCTACCTGTGTGCCAAATCTCATAACTTTCCTGCAAGCGGTTCTATGGGCTGCCATGAACTAAAGAGCTTAAGAATAGGAACACTATCGATTAAAATAGATGCCTACACACCTTCAGTGCTTGGCTCATAAATAGTCAAATCAGAAATAAAGTGGATGTGCAAACCACTCACTAAGAAGACTTGCAACAAAACAAGGTCATGTGATGTCAGTGTGGCATACTACTGGTTAAATTGATTATTGTTGCAAGACTTTTTGAACTAGTATGTTTGCATATTTGATTATTCCTTCCAATTCCAAAACAGCATCAAACCTCTTCTTGACTCATTATTTCATTGAACTTACGAAGAAAGCTCAAACATTTATTTTTATTTAAGGATTAAAAATGCACAAATGTAATGAAATCAGTAAAAAACACGTTTATGATACCTGTGATTATGTGTTTGCTGTGCCTCTGCAGGTGTTTCTGGAGAATGACAGTGTGAAGGATGTGATCGGCCTCATTTTGGCCTTTGGAAACTACATGAACGGTGGAAACAGAACCAGAGGACAGGCGGATGGATTCGGACTGGAGATCCTTCCTAAATTAAAAGACGTGAAGAGCAGGGTATTAAAACAATCAAACCCTAAACCTGGAACTGAACTCTGTCGTTTGATTTGATTGGCTGTGATACGGTCAGCTCAACACCTGCTAATTCTGTTCTTTCCCCATCAGGACAATCGCATAAGCCTGGTGGATTACGTGGTGTCTTACTACCTGCGAAACATGGACGAGGTACAGCCGTTTGAGCTTAGCTCATTGAATCATCCGTCTAGCTGTGTTGTCCTGCACATCACCAAACGCCCTTCAGTGGGTGTGTTTAACCACAGAAACTGACAGTAACACGGATGCAAAGCACAGCCGTCAAAGACATCCTGCAGTAATAGGGTTCTGAGGAAATGTTTCTCTCTTGTTTTCAAGCACAAATATCTAAACATCTTTAAATCAAGACACATTTACTGAAGAAGCAACAGGACTGAAGTATTAAGTCTGTTTTCAACAAGTTAAAGCCAGAACAAATATCTGCCAGTGGAGTCAGAAAAAGCAATTTAATGCAAAGGAAAAACTAGATCATTTTTCTGACTCCAATGACAGATATTTGTTCTGCTTTTAAGCAAAAACTCACTTCATTTTGATACATTTCTCAGAAACCATGACTCAATATGCCATTCAACAAGTAAATTAATCTTGATTTAAGAATGTTTTCTCAGCTAATAGGAAACGTTATAGTAATGTTAACCCTCTACGTGTCGGTCAAAAATAAAAAAAGTCAGAAATTAAAAAAGTTACAGAATCTTATGTTTATTGTTATGAAAAATGCTATTTTATATTTAAATGTATATTTTCAAAAACACTCTTAACTCTAAATCTGCAAGAAAATCAAAGCTATAAATCTAAACAAGCAGTGTTTCAAATGTGAGGTTGATATCTCAGAAAATGAGCTTTCAGTGAGAGTGTGTTTAACTGCAGTCCCAAACGCTTCCACTAGAGGAAATTAATCTCCCATTCATTTCCAATGCGCTCATTTTTGACCGTGAGGAGCAGTGTTCGGGTAAAGTTACTTTGAAAAGTAATGCATTACAATATTGCATTACTCCCTTAAAAAGTAACTAATTGCGTTAGTTACTTTTTAAGAAAAGTAGTGCGTTACGTTACTATTGCGTTACTTTTTCTCACCTGGGCTGGGCTCGTTTTTTTTTTGTGAAAAGACCTTTTACACCAATAATAAGCCTCATGCTGAGGTAAAAATGTGAATTCAGTAGAGGCCGCAGCTCGAACAAACCTTTCAGCTGTGCTGCCATTCTGGATAATGGAAGAATAGGACACAGGAGATAAAGGTTTTACCAATAAAACCAAAAAAATCAAAAGTCATTTTTGCTCATGGTTGAACTGAATCGTCGAATGTCAGCAGCAAGACAGTGGTCAATAAAGTCAGATTAAATGCATAAAAATGTATTTGTTTTATTTAAAATTTAATTATTGGAGGTTTGCATAGTATTCTGATTTTGCATTTGACTGATTTAATTGTTTTTGAGGAATACTGAATCTTTTTTTATGCAAGTGAGATGAGTAAATGCTCACATTTAGTCTAGAACTACAATATCCATCATGTTCACACACACGCCTCTGCACTTACTCTCGATTTCTCTCAACATGGGGACAGGAGACACGTCAGTCAAATACATGTGAAAAAGTAACTCAGATATTTTGTCGTAAATTAAAAAATTAATGTGTTACTTTACTAGTTACTTGTAAAAGTAATCTGATTATGTATCTCAGGTTACTTGTAATGCGTTACCCCAACACTGCACAAGTTTGACTATTTTTTTGAGGACGAATCATGTCCATGATTTTTTTGTGTTCACACAGTAAGTGCCAAAACCTTTACCAAGTTTCGTACAATTGCAATGAAGTAAATAATTCAAAAAAACAAAAACATTCAGAGAACATTCTAAAGTAACGTTTCCATAATGTTTGAAGAACGATACTCTAGAATGTTCCCTCAACGTTCACATAACCGAGAAAAAAAAAACTTTCATAACTTAAATGGGAAGATCAGCAACATATATTTTTGTTAGGTGGGTAGATATTTGCAATTGAAAACAAGACTTAAATACCAAGTAAGAAAACTCTCTTTGTTTTTAGTTTTTCCTGAGAGGTTGTGTCGTTATTGTGTTTCAGAATGCAGGAACAGAGAAGAGTGTTTTCCCACTGCCTGAACCTCAGGATCTCTTCCACGCTGCACAGGTCAAGTTTGAGGATCTCGCAAAAGACCTGCGCAAGTTAAAGAAAGAGCTGACCGGTATGATTCCCAGCCGTTTGTCTGTGATTTCATGTCCACGAGGTGCCCAGACACTTTATTCGTTATACATGAGCAGTGATTCATTCTATTGAATCTTTTGAATCACTTAACAGAGTTGGATTGATTCACTCATTGGTTCAGTAGGGCTCTATGAAATCCTATGACTCTATTAAGTTTTTTCCGTTTAAATGTTTGGACTCGAATAATTCAAATAATAACACTTATACAATTGAACAACAATTTATTAAAAGTTTAACAAAAATGACATGTTTAGGGCCCCATGAAATGCATTTGTTTTCTCAAATTCTGTTTTATTTTTTACCATATTCTGTGTTTTTTGGACTCCATTTTAATGGTTAAACTTTAATAATCAAAAGGCATCTCTCTAAAACAAAATTGTGATCATTTCTTTAATATTAAAGATTTAATAATAATTTGTATTATTGACATTGACATTGTTAATGCTATTATTATTATTACTATATTGAGGCGAAGCTAAATTCTATTGTACAACAGTAATATATTTCTGTCACAATTATTCAAGTTAAACCAAACTTTTATTTTGATGGGATTCATATTTAAACAGTCTTTTGCGGTTTAATATTTCACAGATACTAGTCTATATGGGGATTTGATTTAACTGTACTGACCTGCTTTTTATTAATTCATAAAAAATACTGCATTGTACAGTAAATTCCATTTTTATGACTGGATTCCGTCCGCATGAGTCATTGAATCAATCGCTCAAATGATTTATTAAATGTTTTATTAATCTTCATCAGAAAGATTTTGCTGCAATGTTCCCACACCGCAGGTCAATTAAAAAGCAGTTAAAAGCAACTTCTTTTCATGAAACATTTTTACACTGGAAAAAAAGCTCCTTTACCATAGTTGTGCTCGGGGCCACCGCAGGGGTCACAGGTCACGCCCCCCCCAGCCCCTGGTGTCTGCAATTATTTAAATCAGCCAATAATATGGCATATGAAAGCAATTAGATATGCTCTCTCCTCATTCCCCTCCATTTGAGAATCGCTGTTAAAAACTCTGATCCTCAGTGACCCGGGGGAAAACACAAACCGGCTACAAAACCACTGCCGCCCCACCTCGAGCTGTCTGTCACTCACTTATTAGCACAAAAATGCAAGACAATAAATACAGAACAAGGGCCTTAGCATTTGATCCACACCACAACAAAAAACCCTTGAACGTCTGGCCCGCGAGTCCTCGGGCGTTGGCATGAGATCGTAAGGAGGGTGTAGCGAGCGCACCTACGACGTCTGTACTCCTGGACAGGGATAAATATTTATGCCGTGCTATCATAAAGAGCTCCAAGTGTTCCTAATTATTCCTCGAGTCATTTCTGTTTAAAGTGAGAGCGGAGAGGAAGTCGAGGTGGTGGAGAAAGAGTTTCTGGACCGAGATTTGAGGCCTCAAACATACACGTGTTTCAGCCTTTGATATTCCGTGAAGTTTAACATCATCAAAACACTTTAAAGACAGAGTTTTTAAGGAATATTGCTGTGTTTATTGTGAATGATTTATCGGTGCACATCACTATTTTATTTATAATCCTGAATCAGAATAACTCCATCTCTTCTCTGATGATGAGGGCGGGGCCACCTGTCACTCACAAGATATCCACCAATAACAAACCACAGCCATCCAATCAGATCCCCACAGACACACTCAAGCCCCGCCCTATTTTACAAATGTACTGATGATTCATGCTGCTCAGCCAATCAGATCTGAGCACCAATGAACCGGTTTATTAATATATAGGACTTATTATAATACAGCGGAAATTGTTTGTGCAAAATGTAGCAAAAACTGGTTAAAATGTTGCAAAAAAGGTTATAATTTAGCACAAAAAGGGTTGAAATGTAGCAAAAAAAATGTTAAAATGTAGGAAAAAAGGGTTCAAATGAAAGGGAATTTTTTTTAAATGTAGCAAAAACTGATTAAATGTAGCAAAAAAATTAAAATGTAGCAAAAAACAGGATCAAATTTAGCAAAAAGGAAAAAAAGCTTAAATGTAGCAAAAACTTATTAAAATGTAGCAAAAAGAGGTTAAATGTAGCAAAAAGGTTAATATGTTGCAAAAGGGTTAAAATGTAGGGAAAAGTTACTTTTGAACGTTCCAAAACATAAAAAAAGTTAAATGAAAAAAATAAATAAATAAATCACACTCCATGAATGTGTTGAGATCATCAGAGTCCAGAATGTTACTGGAGGAACGATTGTTCGTAACTTTGAGAGAAGCGTAGCAGAGCGTTCCTGTTAGTGGTGTAAGCCGCTATCAGAGACAGCAGCTCGTCTTGTGTGCTTAAGCGTTTGTGTTTGCTGATTTTACACCCGTGGCGTGCGACACGGCCTGGCGCTGGGGTCGCGACACGGGGTCAGTCTCAGGGGCCGGTTACATGTCTGAACTATGAGACGAGAGCGAGACACAGATGCCCTGAGACAACCCGACTGCCCCGCTGCCCTCCGCGCTGCTCTCTTCAACCTTTACCAGAAATCTGATCTGCGTTCAGTTCCTCTCTCTCTCTCTCTCTCTCTCTCTCTCTCTTTCTCTCTCTCTCTCTGCTCTCTCCAGTTCACGCTGATGCTGGTGTTACTTCACTTTAACTGATGTGTGTGTGTAGTGTCGTAGCATCATTCCCAGATGTCAATCCGTTATCTTAGCTTTGATTCATATTTTCTCTTGTCTGTTGTGAGCGGACACACTCGAGATAGAGCAGCCGAAGTCATGCTAATGCCTCAGTCAAACAAAAGCTCAGAGAGGAGCATAACAACCCTACTCGGTCCAGACGCTGTCCGTCTGATTAAGCCACTGGCGGGGCGTGTGATTTCCCTGGGAAGCACGACCACAATTCCCCAAACAAAACCCCACTAACCGCTCCATGCCACGGGAATATCCAGGCAACTTTGGGCAAAATAATGGAAACACAAAAGAAACTTCAGAGGCGGAAAGCGCATGGGAGCACAGCTGTTTTTCTTGCATTTTAATGACAGCAGACAAACATCATGGCATGAGTAATGGTTATCAAAGAATAACAGCTCCGGACTGGCCGTTATTGAGCACTTCCAGATGAAGCGCCCTCAGTTCTCTTGTTTTCCAGAACACAAATATCCAAACACTCTCACATCGAGATGCATTCACTGGAGACGCACTAATGACTGAAGAGAGTCAAATGGATCAACATGAAAAACAAGAACATGGGACGTCAATTAAAGATTTAATTAAATTCAATGAGTTTATTATTTATGCTTAAAGGAACACTCCAGTGTTTTTAGAAATAGGGCTTATTCAACTTCTTTCCTACATTTAGATATGTGGGCAAATGCATTTTTGTCTCAGTGCATGCATTGTTTTAGTTTGGCAGGGTCACTGCTAGCTTAGCTTAGCATAATGAATGGAATCCTATGTTGCCAGTTAGCATGTCCCGAGTAAAAGTGATCCAAAAAAAAAGTAGCACTGCTACTTGGGTGCAGAGATATCATGCAACACATGAAATCCCACAACTTCCGTTAACATACCGGCGTGAATAGTAGCTGGCTATTTTGTGGATTTCATGTGTTGCGTGATGTCTCTGCACCCAAGTAGCAGTGCTTCTCCTGTGCTTACCCATAATATACACTCATCTAAAGGATTATTAGAAACACCAGTTCAATTTCTCATTAATGCAATTATCTAATCAACCAATCACATGGCAGTTGCTTCAGTGCATTTAGGGGTGTGGTCCTGGTCAAGACAATCTCCTGAACTCCAAACTGAATGTCAGAATGGGAAAGAAAGGGGATTTAAGACATTTTGAGCGTGGCATGGTTGTTGGTGCCAGACGGGCCGGTCTGAGTATTTCACAATCTGCTCAGTTACTGGGATTTTCACACACAACCATTTCTGGGGTTTACAAAGAATGGTGTGAAAAGGGAAACACATCCAGTATGCGGCAGTCCTGTGGGAGAAAATGCCTTGTTGATGCTAGAGGTCGGAGGAGAATGACTGATTCAAGCTGATAGAAGAGCAACTTTGACTGAAATAACCACTCGTTACAACCGAGGTATGCAGCAAAGCATTTGTGAATCCACAACACGCACAACCTTGAGGCGGATGGGCTACAACAGCAGAAGACCCCACCGGGTACCACTCATCTCCACTACAAATAGGAAAAAGAGGATACAATTTGCACAAGCTCACCAAAATTGGACAGTTGAAGACTGGAAAAATGTTGCCTGGTCTGATGAGTCTGGATTTCTGTTGAGACATTCAGATGGTAGAGTCAGAATTTGGCGTAAACAGAATGAGAACATGGATCCATCATGCCTTGTTACCACTGTGCAGGCTGGTGGTGGTGGTGTAATGGTGTGGGGGTGTTCCCACTGTGCAGGCTGGTGGTGGTGGTGTAATGGTGTGGGGGATGTTTTCACTGTGCAGGCTGGTGGTGGCGGTGGTGTAATGGTGTGGGGGATGTTTTCACTGTGCAGGCTGGTGGTGGTGGTGTAATGGTGTGGGGGATGTTTTCACTGTGCAGGCTGGTGGCGGTGGTGTAATGGTGTGGGGGATGTTCCCACTGTGCAGGCTGGTGGTGGAGTAATGGTGTGGGGATGTTTTCACTGTGCAGGCTGGTGGTGGTGGTGTAATGGTGTGGGGATGTTTTCACTGTGCAGGCTGGTGGTGGTGGTGTAATGGTGTGGGGGATGTTTTCTTGGCACACTTTAGGCCCCTTAGTGTCAATTGGGCATCGTTTAAATTCTAATTATATCTGTGACCCGAGCCCAACAGCAGTCATAATCTCACAGGTATATCTGTGACCCTGGAGCCCAACAGCAGTCATAATCTCATGGGTATATCTGTGATCCCGAGCCCAACAGCAGTCATAATCTCAAGGGTATATCTGTGACCCTGGAGCTCAACAGCAGTCATAATCTCACAGGTATATCTGTGACCCTGGAGCTCAACAGCAGTCATAATCTCACAGGTATATCTGTGACCCCAAGCCCAACAGCAGTCATAATCTCACAGGTATATCTGTGACCCTGGAGCTCAACAGCAGTCATAATCTCACAGGTATATCTGTGACCCCGAAGCCCAACAGCAGTCATAATCTCACAGGTATATCTGTGATCCCGGAGCCCAACAGCAGTCATAATCTCAAGGGTATATCTGTGACCCTGGAGCTCAACAGCAGTCATAATCTCACAGGTATATCTGTGACCCTGGAGCTCAACAGCAGTCATAATCTCACAGGTATATCTGTGACCCCGGAGCCCAACAGCAGTCATAATCTCACGGGTATATCTGTGACCCCGGAGCCCAACAGCAGTCATAATCTCAGGTATATCTGTGATCCCGGAGCCCAACAGCAGTCATAATCTCACAGGTATATCTGTGACCCCGGAGCCCAACAGCAGTCATAATCTCACAGGTATATCTGTGACCCGGAGCCCAACACCAGTCATAATCTCACGGGTATATCTGTGACCCCGGAGCCCAACAGCAGTCATAATCTCACAGGTATATCTGTGACCCCGGAGCCCAACAGCAGTCATAATCTCACAGGTATATCTGTGACCCGGAGCCCAACAGCAGTCATAATCCCACAGGTATATCTGTGACCCCGAGCCCAACAGCAGTCATAATCTCACAGGTATATCTGTGACCCCGGAGCCCAACAGCAGTCATAATCTCACGGGTATATCTGTGACCCCGGAGCCCAACAGCAGTCATAATCTCACGGGTATATCTGTGACCCCTGGAGCCCAACAGCAGTCATAATCTCACAGGTATATCTGTGACCCCTGGAGCCCAACAGCAGTCATAATCTCACAGGTATATCTGTGACCCCTGGAGCCCAACAGCAGTCATAATCTCACAGGTATATCTGTGACCCCTGGAGCCCGACAGCAGTCATAATCTCACAGGTATATCTGTGACCCTGGAGCCCGACAGCAGTCATAATCTCATGGGTATATCTGTGACCCTGAGCCCAACACCAGTCATAATCTCACAGGTATATCTGTGACCCTGGAGCCCAACAGCAGTCATAATCTCACAGGTATATCTGTGACCCCTGGAGCCCAACAGCAGTCATAATCTCACAGGTATATCTGTGACCCTGGAGCCCAACAGCAGTTATAATCTCACAGGTATATCTGTGACCCCTGGAGCCCGACAGCAGTCATAATCTCACTGGTATATCTGTGACCCTGAGCCCAACACCAGTCATAATCTCACAGGTATATCTGTGACCCTGGAGCCCAACACCAGTCATAATCTCACAGGTATATCTGTGACCCGGAGCCCAACAGCAGTCATAATCTCACGGGTATATCTGTGACCCGGAGCCCGACAGCAGTCATAATATCATGGTTATATCTGTGACCCGGAGCCCATCACCAGTCATAATCTCATGGGTATATCTGTGACCCCGGAGCCCAACAGCAGTCATAATCTCACAGGTATATCTGTGACCCCTGGAGCCCAACAGCAGTCATAATCTCATGGGTATATCTGTGATCCCGGAGCCCAACAGCAGTCATAATCTCAAGGGTATATCTGTGACCCCTGGAGCTCAACAGCAGTCATAATCTCACAGGTATATCTGTGACCCTGGAGCTCAACAGCAGTCATAATCTCACAGGTATATCTGTGACCCCAAGCCCAACAGCAGTCATAATCTCACAGGTATATCTGTGACCCCTGGAGCTCAACAGCAGTCATAATCTCACAGGTATATCTGTGACCCCGAAGCCCAACAGCAGTCATAATCTCACAGGTATATCTGTGATCCCGGAGCCCAACAGCAGTCATAATCTCAAGGGTATATCTGTGACCCTGGAGCTCAACAGCAGTCATAATCTCACAGGTATATCTGTGACCCTGGAGCTCAACAGCAGTCATAATCTCACAGGTATATCTGTGACCCTGAGCCCAACAGCAGTCATAATCTCACGGGTATATCTGTGACCCCGGAGCCCAACAGCAGTCATAATCTCAGGTATATCTGTGATCCCGAGCCCAACAGCAGTCATAATCTCACAGGTATATCTGTGACCCGAGCCCAACAGCAGTCATAATCTCACAGGTATATCTGTGACCCCGAGCCCAACACCAGTCATAATCTCACGGGTATATCTGTGACCCCGAGCCCAACAGCAGTCATAATCTCACAGGTATATCTGTGATCCCGGAGCCCAACAGCAGTCATAATCTCACAGGTATATCTGTGACCCGAGCCCAACAGCAGTCATAATCCCACAGGTATATCTGTGACCCCGGAGCCCAACAGCAGTCATAATCTCACAGGTATATCTGTGATCCCGAGCCCAACAGCAGTCATAATCTCACGGGTATATCTGTGATCCCGAGCCCAACAGCAGTCATAATCTCACGGGTATATCTGTGACCCTGGAGCCCAACAGCAGTCATAATCTCACAGGTATATCTGTGACCCTGGAGCCCGACAGCAGTCATAATCTCACAGGTATATCTGTGACCCTGGAGCCCGACAGCAGTCATAATCTCACAGGTATATCTGTGACCCTGGAGCCCGACAGCAGTCATAATCTCACAGGTATATCTGTGACCCCTGGAGCCCGACAGCAGTCATAATCTCATGGGTATATCTGTGACCCTGAGCCCAACACCAGTCATAATCTCACAGGTATATCTGTGACCCTGGAGCCCAACAGCAGTCATAATCTCACAGGTATATCTGTGACCCTGGAGCCCAACAGCAGTCATAATCTCACAGGTATATCTGTGACCCTGGAGCCCAACAGCAGTTATAATCTCACAGGTATATCTGTGACCCTGGAGCCCGACAGCAGTCATAATCTCACTGGTATATCTGTGACCCTGAGCCCAACACCAGTCATAATCTCACAGGTATATCTGTGACCCTGGAGCCCAACACCAGTCATAATCTCACAGGTATATCTGTGACCCGAGCCCAACAGCAGTCATAATCTCACGGGTATATCTGTGACCCGGAGCCCGACAGCAGTCATAATATCATGGTTATATCTGTGACCCCGGAGCCCATCACCAGTCATAATCTCATGGGTATATCTGTGACCCCGAGCCCAACAGCAGTCATAATCTCACAGGTATATCTGTGACCCCGAGCCCAACAGCAGTCATAATCTCACAGGTATATCTGTGACCCAGGAGCCCAACACCAGTCATAATCTCATGGGTATATCTGTGACCCCGGAGCCCAACAGCAGTCATAATCTCACGGGTATATCTGTGACCCCGGAGCCCAACACCAGTCATAATCTCACGGGTATATCTGTGACCCCGGAGCCCAACACCAGTCATAATCTCACGGGTATATCTATGACCCTGAGCCCATCAGCAGTCATAATCTCACAGGTATATCTGTGACCCCTGGAGCCCAACAGCAGTCATAATCTCACGGGTATATCTGTGACCCCGGAGCCCAACAGCAGTCATAATCTCACGGGTATATCTGTGACCCCGGAGCCCAACACCAGTCATAATCTCACGGGTATATCTGTGACCCGAGCCCAACAGCAGTCATAATCTCACGGGTATATCTGTGACCCTGAGCCCAACAGCAGTCATAATCTCACAGGTATATCTGTGACCCGAGCCCAACAGCAGTCATAATCTCACGGGTATATCTGTGACCCTGGAGCCCAACAGCAGTCATAATCTCACGGGCATATCTGTGACCCGGAGCCCAACAGCAGTCATAATCTCACAGGTATATCTGTGACCCCGAGCCCAACAGCAGTCATAATCTCACGGGTATATCTGTGACCCCGAGCCCAACAGCAGTCATAATCTCACAGGTATATCTGTGACCCCGGAGCCCAACAGCAGTCATAATCTCACAGGTATATCTGTGACCCCGGAGCCCAACAGCAGTCATAATCTCACGGGTATATCTGTGACCCTGAGCCCAACAGCAGTCATAATCTCACGGGTATATCTGTGACCCGAGCCCAACACCAGTCATAATCTCACAGGTATATCTGTGACCCCGGAGCCCAACAGCAGTCATAATCTCACGGGTATATCTGTGACCCCGGAGCCCAACAGCAGTCATAATCTCACGGGTATATCTGTGACCCGGAGCCCAACAGCAGTCATAATCTCACGGGTATATCTGTGACCCGGAGCCCAACAGCAGTCATAATCTCACGGGTATATCTGTGACCCCGAGCCCAACAGCAGTCATAATCTCATGGGTATATCTGTGACCCCGGAGCCCAACAGCAGTCATAATCTCACGGGTATATCTGTGACCCGGAGCCCAACAGCAGTCATAATCTCACGGGTATATCTGTGACCCTGGAGCCCAACAGCAGTCATAATCTCACAGGTATATCTGTGACCCCAGAGCCCAACAGCAGTCATAATCTCACGGGTATATCTGTGACCCCGAGCCCATCACCAGTCATAATCTCACAGGTATATCTGTGACCCCTGAGCCCGACAGCAGTCATAATCTCATGGGTATATCTGTGACCCTGGAGCCCAACAGCAGTCATAATCTCACAGGTATATCTGTGACCCCGGAGCCCAACACCAGTCATAATCTCACAGGTATATCTGTGACCCCGGAGCCCAACACCAGTCATAATCTCACAGGTATATCTGTGACCCGAGCCCGACAGCAGTCATAATCTCACAGGTATATCTGTGACCCGGAGCCCAACAGCAGTCATAATCTCACAGGTATATCTGTGACCGGAGCCCAACACCAGTCATAATCTCACAGGTATATCTGTGACCCGAGCCCGACAGCAGTCATAATCTCACGGGTATATCTGTGACCCCTGAGCCCAACAGCAGTCATAATCTCACAGGTATATCTGTGACCCCGGAGCCCAACAGCAGTCATAATCTCACGGGTATATCTGTGACCCGGAGCCCAACAGCAGTCATAATCTCACAGGTATATCTGTGACCCTGAGCCCAACAGCAGTCATAATCTCACGGGTATATCTGTGACCCGAGCCCGACAGCAGTCATAATCTCACAGGTATATCTGTGACCCTGAGCCCAACAGCAGTCATAATCTCACGGGTATATCTGTGACCCTGGAGCCCATCAGCAGTCATAATCTCACAGGTATATCTGTGACCCTGAGCCCATCAGCAGTCATAATCTCACAGGTATGACCCCGAGCACGACAGCAGTCATAATCTCACAGGTATATCTGTGACCCCTGAGCCCAACAGCAGTCATAATCTCACAGGTATATCTGTGACCCTGAGCCCGACAGCAGTCATAATCTCACAGGTATATCTGTGACCCTGAGCCCAACAGCAGTCATAATCTCACGGGTATATCTGTGACCCCGGAGCCCATCACCAGTCATAATCTCACAGGTATATCTGTGACCCTGAGCCCAACAGCAGTCATAATCTCACAGGTATATCTGTGACCCTGAGCCCGACAGCAGTCATAATCTCACAGGTATATCTGTGACCCCTGAGCCCAACAGCAGTCATAATCTCACAGGTATATCTGTGACCCTGAGCCCGACAGCAGTCATAATCTCACAGGTATATCTGTGACTCCTGAGCCCAACAGCAGTCATAATCTCACAGGTATATCTGTGACCCGAGCCCAACAGCAGTCATAATCTCACAGGTATATCTGTGACTCCTGAGCCCAACAGCAGTCATAATCTCACAGGTATATCTGTGACTCCTGAGCCCAACAGCAGTCATAATCTCACAGGTATATCTGTGACCCCGAGCCCATCAGCAGTCATAATCTCACAGGTATATCTGTGACCCTGAGCCCAACAGCAGTCATAATCTCACAGGTATATCTGTGACCCTGGAGCCCAACAGCAGTCATAATCTCACAGGTATATCTGTGACCCGGAGCCCAACAGCAGTCATAATCTCATGGGTATATCTGTGACCCCAGGAGCCCAACAGCAGTCATAATCTCACAGGTATATCTGTGACCCTGAGCCCAACAGCAGTCATAATCTCACAGGTATATCTGTGACCCTGAGCCCAACAGCAGTCATAATCTCACAGGTATATCTGTGACCCTGAGCCCAACAGCAGTCATAATCTCACAGGTATATCTGTGACCCTGGAGCCCATCAGCAGTCATAATCTCACGGGTATATCTGTGACCCTGAGCCCAACAGCAGTCATAATCTCACAGGTATATCTGTGACCCTGGAGCCCATCAGCAGTCATAATCTCACAGGTATATCTGTGACCCTGGAGCCCAACAGCAGTCATAATCTCACAGGTATATCTGTGACCCTGGAGCCCAACAGCAGTCATAATCTCACAGGTATATCTGTGACCCCTGAGCCCAACAGCAGTCATAATCTCACAGGTATATCTGTGACCCCTGAGCCCAACAGCAGTCATAATCTCACAGGTATATCTGTGACCCCGGAGCCCAACACCAGTCATAATCTCACAGGTATATCTGTGACCCCGGAGCCCAACAGCAGTCATAATCTCACAGGTATATCTGTGACCCCGGAGCCCAACAGCAGTCATAATCTCACAGGTATATCTGTGAACCCGGAGCCCAACAGCAGTCATAATCTCACAGGTATATCTGTGACCCCGGAGCCCAACAGCAGTCATAATCTCACAGGTATATCTGTGACCCGAGCCCGACAGCAGTCATAATCTCACAGGTATATCTGTGACCCCGGAGCCCAACAGCAGTCATAATCTCACAGGTATATCTGTGGTGATAGCCAACAGTTCATCATACGGGTCAAAATCATCCATTTCTCTTCTGTGCCAGAAATTATTAGGATATTAAGATCATGTTTCATGAGGATATTTAGTACATTTTCATATCTTAAATGTATTATTAGTAGTAATATGCATTGCTGAGGACTTCATTTGCACAACTTTAAAGTATTTGCATCCTCAGATTTTCAAATATTGTCCGAACAAACCACACATCACTGCTGATTATTCAGCTTCAGATGATCTATCTCAGAAGGTTTTGTGCTCCAGGGTCACATCTGCCATCGGGGTCAGAAAAACAATCTTTGAGTTAAGTTGATTTTTCTTACCCTCGTTTTGCTTCTCAAGTAAATGCATCTTCACTTAACAATGTTTCGATATTAAAACGCTAAGCAGGTTTTGTGTTTGCGTGTCATGTAAGAGCGCATCAATCGAGCCCATATGCCACGAGACAATAGAGACATTCCTCGTATCCTCGAATGATGAAAGAGCGAATTAACACGAACCATGCTTCTACACACACACACACACACACACACACCCCGGCTCACAGGGCTTTAGACATCATGTTTTGGAAAGTCTTTCAGGAGACAAGGCGTTTGTCTGGCGGGGCGGCCCGGAGTTATTTATATAGCATGCAGTGGATCATTTCCATCAGCAAAGCCGAAGAATTTCAGTAGATAATCCACAATTATATACAACCTCGGAGCGCTGTCAGAGCGCGGTATAAATCCCGGCTATTACCCCTGTGACGGGCCAAGGCCGGCGCGGTGAGATAAATCTGCTCTCGTCCCTGCGGTTACGCGCTTTAATGGTGGCTTCACAGCGTCTGCTACCTGAGGTTAGCCGTGTGTTTACTGTGAGGAGACGAGTGGATGGTCTGTTTGAACATCTTCAGTCTGTTAGCATTTATGGACACACACACACACACACACTGAAGATGCGAGTTTTGAAGCAGTTTTTTTGATAATGCAAGTATCGTCATATTGTGTTTACCACAGGCTTTATTTTACGAAATTAGTCTTGATGTCATCACTGCACCACTGGAGGGCGGGGCTTAGTTTTGTGCAGGCGGAGCTGATTGGATGGAGGCGGAGTCTGCAGTGAGAAAGGGGCGGGGTTTAAGCGCATAAAATGATTGGAGAATCCTGCATACTGATGTTTGTTTAATTTTAATAAATGATATTATATTTAATACATAATTATATAATATATTAAATACATAATTATAAAATGTAATTATATATATAGTATTATATTTAATATATAATATATTTAATACATAATTACATAATTAAATTATATATATATAACAATATATATAAAATATTATATTTAATATATAATTAATGAATTCAAAAAATATACATTATATTTAATATATAATTATAGAATATTACATTATAATATTTATATTACAGTAATATTTGTCATTTAGTTTACCTTGAAGTATGAAAATAACTAAAACTAAATAAACTACAACTAATAAATAAATAGAAACTGATAAAAATGACAAAAACACAACAAGTTTACTAAAACTTAATCAAATTAGACTGAAAAAATGTAATTAATAATATTAACAAAAACTATTATATTATATCAATAACACTGACATGTGCGTAGATTAATTATTCACAATAAAAATATGCAAATGTCCATGTCATGCGACTGTTTTTGTCTTTCAGTTGCGCAGCTCATTATTATTCCAGAGTGCTGTGATTATATAAACAGCTTTATAAAAAGGCCCAGATCGATGATAAACACATGCAGGTATTTACTGGATTCATTAATGATAAGCATATCCATACATACGCGTTCATGTTCGAGTCGCGCTGCCAAGCGAGGTCTGCTGCTCTCTGAGTGTGTGTGAACGCAGTTGTTTGGCAGCACAACAAAGACTGTGGAGCACAAACAACACACACTCCGGCATCTGCTTCAGAGTGTGTGACGGTCTGAGTGTTCACACACGTGTGTGACGCGCCTGACGTCAGGTGTCTGTCTGAAACCCTGGAGAAACCCACACACCAGTGCTCGTGTTTGACCTGTAATCAAAAGCATTCTTCCCCGGGCGTTTGATTGCGCTCCAGCGTGGCTCTTTGATAGTCATCTGTTTGAGATGAGACTCTCACACACCTCGTGCTCATGTTTCTCGTTTAACTCCTTTATGGATGTGCTGGTAATCCGATACGCAGAACTCACCTGCGCTTCATTAATGCGGAGCCCGTTACTCCATATCCTTTCTGATCCCACACTCCTGTGCTGCCGCTCCTGCTGTATGGAGTGTGTATGCACACTATGTAGTGCACTTGACTCGATGCTACAGGGATGCTTCGTGTGTGTGAAGAGATTTCTACAGACGCTGATGAACTCCGTTTCTGCTCATCTGAGAGAATCAGTTGTGAAGTTAAAGGGATAGTTTGCTTGTCCATCCCTCTATACCTCTATCCATCCCTCTATCCCTCCATCTCTCCCTCCATCTCTCCATTCATCCATCCATCCACCCATCCCTCTATTTCTCCATTCATCCATCTCTCCCTCTATCCCTCCATCCCTCCATTTTTTGATCCATCCCTCCATCTCTCCGTCTATCTCTCCATTCATCCATCCATCCATCCCTCCATCTCTCCCTTTATCCCTCCATCATCCATCCCTCCATCTCTCCCTCTATCCCTCCATTCATCCATCCATCCCTTTATCCATCTCTCCATCCTTCCCTCTATCCCACCATTCATCCATCCATTTCTCCATCCATCTCTCCATCCATCCACCCATCCCTCCATTCATTTATCCATCCATCCCTTTATCCATCGCTCCATCCTTCCCTCTATCCCTCCATTCAACCATCCATTTATCCATCCCTCCATCCATCTCTCCATTCATCCATCCATCCACCCATCCCTCTATTTCTCCATTCATTCCTCCCTCCATCTCTCCCTCTATCCCTCCATTCATCCATCCATCCATCTCTCCATCCTTCCCTCTATCCCTCCATTCATCCATCTATCCACCCATCCATCCCTCTATTTCTCCATTTCTCCATCCATCTCTCCATTCATCCATCCATCGACCCATCCTTCTATTTCTCCATTCATCCATCTCTCCCTCTATCCCTCCAACCCTCCATTCATCCATCTATCCATCCCTTTATCCATCTCTCCATCCTTCCCTCCATTCATCCATTAATTTCTCCATCCCTCCATCCATCTCTCCATTCATCAATCCACCCATCCCTCTATTTCTTCATTCATCCATCCCTCCATCCTTCCCTCTATCCCTCCATCCATCCATCTCTCTATCCCTCCATCCTTCCCTCTATCCCTCCATCCATCCATCTCTCTATCCCTCCATCCTTCCCTCTATCCCTCCATCCATCCATCCATCCATCTCTCTATCCCTCCATCCTTCCCTCTATCCCTCCATCCATCCATCTCTCTATCCCTCCATCCTTCCCTCTATCCTCCATCCATCCATCTCTCTATCCCTCCATCCTTCCCTCTATCCCTCCATCCATCCATCCATCTCTCTATCCCTCCATCCTTCCCTCTATCCCTCCATCCATCCATCTCTCTATCCCTCCATCCTTCCCTCTATCCCTCCATCCATCTATCCAACGTGATTTTCAGCATCTTTATTTGGTGTGTGACTCAAACTCACCACAGAGTGAAATCTACAGATGCTAATAGTGCAATTTAGCTAATATTGAGACCTGCTATGGAATCAAATGCCTGTAGTGTCTTGCCATATGAATGTATTTCCAAGATGATAACTGGATGCCACTCATATCTCATGTGCTGTGTGTGTCTTCAGCCGGTCGTATGCAGTGAATGACAGCTCAGTGTTTGTGACGCTTGATGTGTTTGTCCTGCAGCGTGTGTGAAGGAGGTTCAGCAGGTGTGTGAGAACTCGTCTGATGAACATCTGCAACCCTTCAAGGACAAGATGGAGAGCTTCATCAGCACCGGTGAGTCACAGAAACATCTTTATCCAACAAACTTCACCATTTCATTCCACTTCGATTCACAAGCTTGCGATTCAATTCGATTCTGACTTTGATTCAGTTCAATCCGATATCTGATTCCGTTCATGTTGATTTGCTGCTGTAACTAGCAGTGAAGAGGAAGAGATGGTCAGTTCAGACACACACATTTATTATCATAACACTGACAGAATTGGAAAGCTGAGGCATATCGAGCGTATCGTGATTATTGGATGGCAGGAGCTACAAATAATGTTTAGTGATCACACATCAACTCAATCAATCTTGGATTTTCAGAATCAATATCGGTTGATCAAAATGAGAATCTGTTCAAATCGTTAAATCGAAGCCAGCCGTAGCCCGAACAGATCCAGACGACCTCCTTCGGATCTGCTGGGCACGGATGGGATCGGTGATGTGCTGCAGGAATGGGATCGATCAGGATCACCAGAGCTGAAGGACATCACACAGTCTCTGCTCATCAACCACTGGGAGAAATCCCTCACTGATCAGATGTGAAGTTAAAAGGATAGTGTGCTTGTCCCTCCATCCATTCATCCATCCATCCATCATCCATCTCTCCATCTATCTTACATCCATCTATCCCTCGCTCCATTTATCCCTCTATCTCTCCATCCTTCCCTCTGTCCTTCCATCTATCCATCTCTCCATCCATCCATCCCTCTATTCCTCATCATCCTTCCCTCTATCTCTCTATCCATCCCTCTGTTCTTAAATCCATCCCTCTATCTCTCCATCCATCCCTCTGTCCTTCCATCTATCTGTCCTTCCATCTATCCATCTCTCTATCCATACCTCTACCTCTCCCTCCATCCATCCCTCTATCTCTCCATCTCTCCATCCATCCCTCTCCCTCCATCATCCTTCCCTCTGTCAATCCCTCTATCTCTCCATCCATCCCTCTGTCCTTCCATCTATCCATCTCTCTATTCATACCTCTACCTCTCCCTCCATCCATCCCTCTATCCCTCCATCTCTCCATCATCCCTCTATCTCTCCATCCATCCATCCTCTGTCCTTCCATCTATCTGTCCTTCCATCTATCCATCTCTCTGTCCATACCTCTACCTCTCCTCCATCCATCCTCTCTATCCCTTCATCTCTCCATCATCCCTCTATCTCTCCATCCATCCCTCTGTCCTTCCATCTATCCATCTCTCTATCCATACCTCTACCTCTTCCTCCATCCATCCCTCTATCCCTCCATCTCTCATCATCCATCTCTCCATCATCCCTCTCTCCATCTCTCCATCATCCCTCTATCTCTCCATCTCTCATCATCCCTCTATCTCTCCATCTCTTCATCATCCCTCTATCCCTCTATCTCTCCATCCATCATCCTTCCCTCTACCCCTCCCTCCATCCATCCCTCTATTCCTCAATTCTCCTTCCCTCTATCCATCTCTCTACCCCTCCCTCCATCCTTCCCTCTATCCATCCCTCTACCCCTCCCTCCATCCTTCCCTCTATCATCCCTCTATCCCTTCCTCCATCCATCCCTCTATCCCTTCATCTCTCCATCCATCCCTACGACCCTGCATCTATCATCTCTCCATCCATCCCTCTATCCCTCCATCATTCTTCCCTTTATTCATCCCTCTACCCCTTCATCTCTCCATCCATCCCTACGACCCTGCATCTATCATCTCTCCATCCATCCCTCTATCCCTCCATCATTCTTCCCTTTATTCATCCCTCTACCCCTTCATCTCTCCATCCATCCCTACGACCCTGCATCTATCATCTCTCCATCCATCCCTCTATCCCTCTATCATTCTTCCCTTTATTCATCCCTCTACCCCTTCCTCCATCTATATCTCTATCCCTCCATCATCCTTCCCTCCATCCCTCCATCCATCCCTCTACCCCTCCTCTATCCCTCCATCATCCTTCCTCCATCTCTCCATCCATCCCTCTACCCCTCCTCTATCCCTCCATCATCCTTCCCTCCATCTCTCCATCCATCCCTCTATCCCTCCATCATCTTTCCCTCCACCTCTTCCTCTATCCATCTCTCTATCTCTCCCTCCCTCCCTCCCTCCATCTATTCATTCTCTCTGTGGGTGAACCTCATATTTCACTCCAAAATCAAAAGAAATGTATATTATTATAAGTAAAAATTAATACTAATGTTTTATTAGTAAAGTTGAGTGTATTGTTAGGACAGAAAGACTTTGCCATGTCCTTCCTTTCACACTCATGTTATTATTATTCCATCTGTGTCGTTATTTTTAATGCTAATTCTCACTTGAGGCTCATTAGCTTAATGCAGTCATTTTGTACTGATTATTAATTGTATATTTTTTGCAATTTATACTTTGGCAATTTGATGCCACGGATATTTGATCTGGTGTGGAGCTCTTCTAATTCTCCATCTCACACTCGCTGTGTTCAAGCGTCCAGTTGTGTTTGTGGTTCACTGGGCCATTGATGTCCGTTTGATTTGATTATACGTGTGGTTTAAAGCGAGGCATCCGTGAGACGTGTTACTTCATAATGAACCCTGAGTCTGAGGGTCTTTATGGAGAGCGCAGCGGCCGCTCACAGTCGCTTTTAAAGCCTGAATTTATTGTCCTTCTCAGCGTGCAGGTCCCATAACTTTCTAGTTAGCCACTACTGGTTTCATGTTTACAGACGGAGCTGAGGAGAAAATTCACACATCCCTCTCCGCGGCGCACACAAACACACACATATACAGCGGAGGGAGACCGCAGGCGCCAGTCCACCCCTGCTGAGACCAACGCCATTGGTCACGGCTCACCCCGCGCGGCCCGTTACAAACAGCCTTCATTAGCCTGAGACAATCAGCCACACACACACACACACACCCGCGCGCGCCGGGGAGAACAGAAAGCGCTGTTCACACTCTCCCCCACCAGAAGACCCCCAAACTCGCCTTTGAACAATGTTTCGGAGACTTCCCCCTCTTAAATCAGGGAGTGGGAAAGGTCCCCCCCATCATAGTAAAAAAAAGGGATGAATCTGGAAAATGCAATAAATCTGAGATCATAGGCGCGCTCTGGCCTGAGATAAATTCTTGCACCTCGGCCCGGCCGCCGCACACATCTGCCTTGCATTTAGACCCTTTTACATGGAGCAGCTCCACGGGAGCCACTAGTGCACACACACACACACACACACACACACACAGACGCCTGGTGCGAAACGTATGCGACACACTCCGTAAGAGGAAACACAAACGCTTTAACATCTCTGTTGTTTCTCCTACATCCTCGTGTGAGCGACCCCATCCTATAATCCTAGACTTCTTCTGATTAACACACAAACATGAATATTACACATCTAACATTAGTTTATATTAACTTACTTTATTATATATCTGTTCCACTCACTATAAGAATGGACTGTCATTTATTTGTATTTTATTCATTTATATTAATCAGTTCATTTATTATATGTTAATTTAACATTTAATCACCTATTTATTTATTTTAATCTTATTTATTAATATCATGGCATGAGGGTATCGTTACACCCCTAATATTTAGCAATGCATTATTAAAATCAAAATTTATAAGCAACACTTTACAATAAGGCTTCATTTTTTAACATTAGTTAAATACATTAGTTAACATGAACTAACAATAACAATTTATTAATCTGAATATTAATTACTCTGCATTACTTCATATTAGTCAAAGCACTGTGAATGCACTTGACTTCTATCAAGTAACAAAGGCTAATAAATGCTGTACAAATATATGGTAACACTTACAGATTAATTACAGAGTCTGTGTTACAAATTTTACATGTATTTACCATAGTAATAAAAGTAAATTATGCATAATTACATGCAACTAACCTATATCCCTGTATCCCTGTATCCCTATATCCCTGTATCCCTATAGTAAGTGCATGTAGTTAATTATAGTTAATTATAATTACTCAGACCTTAAATGTGTAATTGCAGTGTAACAAGGACGCATTAAAATAAAGTGTGTTCATTAATGCACTAATGGGATCTGATTGTAAAGAGTTATGGATTCAGTGTCTGTTTTTATTCCAGAACTTTGGTAGGAAATGTTTGGTTTCATATTGAGATCCTGTATTTTTATCCGGTATCGCAGACGTTTTGCTTCTTGGCAAATGAGTTTGAGACACTGTTTGATCTCTTTGCTGTCCAGAATGAATAATTGAGAAATTAAGGATCTGTTTTCATTCGTGCAGGAACATGCTGGAGATTATTTTATTAAAAATAAAAAAAGATAATTGTTACAGTGGCGATTCTTGCAGCTGTCAGTTTACATCAATCAGGCATAACATTATAACATTGATGTGTTAGAAGCAGGAAAAATGGGCAAGCGTAAGGATTTGAGCGAGTTCGACAAGGGCCAGATTGTGATGGCTAGACGACTGGGTCAGAGCATCTCCAAAACTGCAGCTCTTGTGGGGTGTTCCCGGTCTGCAGTGGTCAGGATCTATCAAAAGTGCTCCAAGGAAGGAACAGTGGAGAACCGGCCACAGGGTCATGGGCGGCCCAGGCTCATTGATGCACGTGTGGAGCGAAGGCTGGCCCGTGTGGTCCGATCAAACAGACGAGCTACTGGAGCTCAAACTGCTCAAGAAGTTAATGCTGGTTCTGATAGAAAGGGCTCAGAATACACAGAGCATCGCAGTTTGTTGCGTATGGGGCGGCATAGCCGCTGACCAGTCAGGGTGCCCATGCTGACACCTGACCCCGCCGAAAGCACCAACAGTGGCATGTGAGCATCAGAACTGGACCACGGAGCAATGGAAGAAGGTGGCCTGGTCTGATGATCACGTGTTCTTTTACATCACGTGGATGGCCGGGTGTGTGTGCGTGGCTTACCTGGGGAACACATGGCCTCAGGATGCACTCCAGAAGGCGAGCAAAAGGGGAACCAACACAATATTAGGTCATAATGTTATGCTTGATTGGTGTATATCTCACAATTCTGATTAAGTCCAAATTATGATATAAAGTGGTTTCATGTATTTATTGAGTGGAGGAAACGAGCTTCCACGGGTGGTGATGTCTCTTTTCTCAGTGTGTTGTGTTGTTTCGTCCGCAGCACAATCAGAGTATGCGACTGAAGACGAGCGGCTGCGGGCGGCACAGAACAGGTAGGACACACCTCCAGCACAGCTGATGAGAGGGCTTGAGGAGGAGTGAGCGAGCAGAGAACTAGTGTTTACCAGTCAGCTCGTGTTCATTCCGCTAACAAAATCTCGTGAAACCTTTTACGATGATACCAACGTCTTTAAACAATAACTGTGATTATCAACATGCAAAATCGATTACGAAAACTAAAATGTAGTTAAAAAATAGAAAATCTTGACAAAAATCACGTGGTTTTTACAACGACAAAAGCCTTACAGGCAGTTTTTAACAGCTGCTTTCAAGACTTTAAATCCCCCAATCAGAGCTTTCCTGTTTAAAATAACAGTAATAAATCTAAACATGAATCTCAACTATATTTGCCAGACTGTCCTCCAAAAAAAACATGACTCTATATGTCATTTTTCAAGCACCTTATTACAGGCTGGAGTAAAAATAATGACAGTGTCGTGATTCGTCTGAAATTACGTATATCTGTCGTTACCAATCAAAATGCCTGTTCATTTAAATGCAATGTTTGGACTCTTTACCACCATTTGTCATATTTCCATTTAGCAAAAATATTTATTTTTATTAACACGTATACCCACCCCATCCCTAAACCTACCCAGTGATTTATAGGGCATACACACTTTATGAGCACATGTAACCTGGGATCGAACCGATGCATCTTTTTGGTGGGGTTATTATAGCTCAGACAACATATACTTACATGTTTATCACTAGAAGTGTTTTATGTAACGTCAAAGGGTTTCCTGTACAGTGACATCAACACTGTGTATTTAGAGACCACTGTATGTGTGTGTGTGTGTGTGTGTGTGTGTGTGTGTGTGTGTGTGTGGACTGGTAATCCCTACGGTATGGGGACAAAATGTCCCCACAAAGATGGCAATATCCAAATTTTTGTCCTTGTGGGGACATTTTTTTGGTCCCCATGAGGAAAACATCTTATAAATCACACTAAGTGATGTTTTTGAAAAAGTAAAAATGCAGCATGTCTCCTGTGATGGGTAGGTTTAGGGGCAGTGTGTGTGTGTGTGTGTGTGTGTGTGTATGTGTGTGTGTGTGTGTGTGTGTGTGTGTGTGTGTGTGTGTGTGTGTGTGTGTGTGTGTGTGTGTGTGTGTGTGTGTGTGTGTGTGTGTGTGTGTGTGATGGGTAGGTTTAGGGGCAGTGTAGGGGGATAGAAAATACGGTTTGTACAGTATAAAATGCATTACGCCTATGGAATGTCCCCATAAAACATGGAAACACAACATGTGTGTGTGTGTGTGTGTGTGTGTGTGTGTGTGTGTGTGTGTGTGTGTGTGTGTGTGTGTGTGTGTGTGTGTGTGTGTGTGTGTGTGTGTGTGTGTGTGTGTGTGTGTGTGTGTGTGTGTGTGTGTGATTTTCTATTTAGGTCGACCAAAACAAAACGTGTTGATTAAATATGATAAAAACTAAAAAGTATGGACAGGACTAAATAAAAACATAGCTGTCAAAATGAACACTAGTGTGACCTTATGATTTGGAGCGCTCTACCTTTCAGGAAAATAGATAATCGACTCGCACGATTGAATCCATAGAGACACGGTTCATAGAGCATAAACAACACAGAATATTGGGTTCATTTTTTATGACACTGTATCGATTCATTGATATATTTCTGTACTGAACTGTATTCTGTATGTACACTACATGATTTATTTAAATGTCTCTTCTGCTGATCACAGATGTATTTATCTGATCATAACTCCAGTATCAGTGTAATATTCCTCAGTGTAGATCAGCTGTTCTCTGTGTGAATATATAGTGCTTCTGTTCATTATCTGATCATAACTCCAGTATCAGTGTAATATTCCTCAGTGTAGATCAGCTGTTCTCTGTGTGAATATATAGTGCTTCTGTTCATTATCTGATCATAACTCCAGTATCAGTGTAATATTCCTCAGTGTAGATCAGCTGTTCTCTGTGTGAATATATAGCGCTTCTGTTCATTATCTGATCATAACTCCAGTATCAGTGTAATATTCCTCAGTGTAGATCAGCTGTTCTCTGTGTGAATATATAGTGCTTCTGTTCATTATCTGATCATAACTCCAGTATCAGTGTAATATTCCTCCAGTGTAGATCAGCTGTTCTCTGTGTGAATATATAATGCTTCTGTTCATTATCTGATCATAACTCCAGTATCAGTGTAATATTCCTCCAGTGTAGATCAGCTGTTCTCTGTGTGAATATATAGTGCTTCTGTTCATTATCTGATCATAACTCCAGTATCAGTGTAATATTCCTCAGTGTAGATCAGCTGTTCTCTGTGTGAATATATAGTGCTTCTGTTCATTATCTGATCATAACTCCAGTATCAGTGTAATATTCCTCCAGTGAAGATCAGCTGTTCTCTGTGTGAATATATAGTGCTTCTGTTCATTATCTGATCATAACTCCAGTATCAGTGTAATATTCCTCAGTGTAGATCAGCTGTTCTCTGTGTGAATATATAGCGCTTCTGTTCATTATCTGATCATAACTCCAGTATCAGTGTAATATTCCTCCAGTGTAGATCAGCTGTTCTCTGTGTGAATATATAGTGCTTCTGTTCATTATCTGATCATAACTCCAGTATCAGTGTAATATTCCTCCAGTGTAGATCAGCTGTTCTCTGTGTGAATATATAGTGCTTCTGTTCATTATCTGATCATAACTCCAGTATCAGTGTAATATTCCTCCAGTGTAGATCAGCTGTTCTCTGTGTGAATATATAGTGCTTCTGTTCATTATCTGATCATAACTCCAGTATCAGTGTAATATTCCTCCAGTGTAGATCAGCTGTTCTCTGTGTGAATATATAGTGCTTCTGTTCATTATCTGATCATAACTCCAGTATCAGTGTAATATTCCTCAGTGTAGATCAGCTGTTCTCTGTGTGAATATATAGTGCTTCTGCTCATTATCTGATCATAACTCCAGTATCAGTGTAATATTCCTCAGTGTAGATCAGCTGTTCTCTGTGTGAATATATAGCGCTTCTGTTCATTATCTGATCATAACTCCAGTATCAGTGTAATATTCCTCCAGTGTAGATCAGCTGTTCTCTGTGTGAATATATAGTGCTTCTGTTCATTATCTGATCATAACTCCAGTATCAGTGTAATATTCCTCCAGTGTAGATCAGCTGTTCTCTGTGTGAATATATAGTGCTTCTGTTCATTATCTGATCATAACTCCAGTATCAGTGTAATATTCCTCCAGTGTAGATCAGCTGTTCTCTGTGTGAATATATAGTGCTTCTGTTCATTATCTGATCATAACTCCAGTATCAGTGTAATATTCCTCAGTGTAGATCAGCTGTTCTCTGTGTGAATATATAGTGCTTCTGCTCATTATCTGATCATAACTCCAGTATCAGTGTAATATTCCTCAGTGTAGATCAGCTGTTCTCTGTGTGAATATATAGTGCTTCTGTTCATTATCTGATCATAACTCCAGTATCAGTGTAATATTCCTCCAGTGTAGATCAGCTGTTCTCTGTGTGAATATATAGTGCTTCTGTTCATTATCTGATCATAACTCCAGTATCAGTGTAATATTCCTCAGTGTAGATCAGCTGTTCTCTGTGTGAATATATAGTGCTTCTGTTCATTATCTGATCATAACTCCAGTATCAGTGTAATATTCCTCAGTGTAGATCAGCTGTTCTCTGTGTGAATATATAGCGCTTCTGTTCATTATCTGATCATAACTCCAGTATCAGTGTAATATTCCTCCAGTGTAGATCAGCTGTTCTCTGTGTGAATATATAGTGCTTCTGTTCATTATCTGATCATAACTCCAGTATCAGTGTAATATTCTTCCAGTGTAGATCAGCTGTTCTCTGTGTGAATATATAGTGCTTCTGTTCATTATCTGATCATAACTCCAGTATCAGTGTAATATTCCTCCAGTGTAGATCAGCTGTTCTCTGTGTGAATATATAGTGCTTCTGTTCATTATCTGATCATAACTCCAGTATCAGTGTAATATTCCTCAGTGTAGATCAGCTGTTCTCTGTGTGAATATATAGTGCTTCTGTTCATTATCTGATCATAACTCCAGTATCAGTGTAATATTCCTCCAGTGTAGATCAGCTGTTCTCTGTGTGAATATATAGTGCTTCTGTTCATTATCTGATCATAACTCCAGTATCAGTGTAATATTCCTCCAGTGTAGATCAGCTGTTCTCTGTGTGAATATATAGTGCTTCTGTTCATTATCTGATCATAACTCCAGTATCAGTGTAATATTCCTCAGTGTAGATCAGCTGTTCTCTGTGTGAATATATAGTGCTTCTGTTCATTATCTGATCATAACTCCAGTATCAGTGTAATATTCCTCCAGTGTAGATCAGCTGTTCTCTGTGTGAATATATAGTGTGATTTATTCCTGTGATCCTCATTACTCCAGTCTTCAGTGTCACATGATCCTTCAGTAATCATTCTCATGTGAGGATCTGATGCTCAACATATTTATGATTATTATCAGTGATGAAAACTGTTTCATATTTTAGTGGAAACTGATACATTTTATTTTTCATGGTTCTTTGAAGATTAGAAAGTTCAAATGAATAGCATTTATTTGGGAACGTTATTTCACTTTTGAGCAATTTAACACATTCTTGATGAACCCGAACTCTTGAATGACAAATCTCTCACTTCATCCGCCAATTTGGATGGATTTTTAGTTCTTGTTGCTGATGCATTGTGGGATTGTTTGCTCTGTGAAGCAGCAGGTGTGTTTTTGTCAGGGATGGAAAGAGGGTTGATTTTGGTGTTGTTTCTGGAGGAGCGTCCGTGTTATCGTGTGGCCTTATCGTGTGTATTTGAGAATGTCAGACTCCCAACAGGAACACTGCAAACTGTTTCCGCTGATTTATGTGCAAGCGCTCGACTGCCAGATGCTGCACGACGGAAAATATCTGGAACTTTTCATAGAGGGGGAAAAGGACAAACAAAGCATATTGATTATTTTTCCTTGTTTAGATTTGAGAGTTTTTTGTAACCTGAAACAAAACAAAGCGAAATGAAATAAATAAGACGCAGAACATGCACAGACAGAATAAAGAAATGACTTCCAGCTAACAGGGAACGTTCTCAGAACAACGAGTTATGGACAAACGATCTTCCAGTAACATTAATAGAACATTTCGTTCAAAGTATCTGGTTCTTAAACCGTGTTTTTCTGATTTGTTTCAGTTGGATATTTGTCTGTTTTTTAAAGAAGAACGATGAAACGGAACCCTCAGAGAACATTCTAAAGTAACGTTCCCGTAATGTTTGAAGAACGATGAAACGGAACCCTCAGAGAACATTCTAAAGTAACGTTCCCGTAATGTTTGAAGAACGATGAGACGGAACGCTCAGAGAACATTCTAAAGTAACGTTCCCGTAATGTTTGAAGAACGATGAACGGAACACTCAGAGAACATTCTAAAGTAACGCTCCCGTAATGTTTGAAGAACGATGAAACGGAACCCTCAGAGAACATTCTAAAGTAACGTTCCGTAATGTTTGAAGAACGATGAAACTGAACCCTCAGAGAACATTCTAAAGTAACGTTCGTAATGTTTGAAGAACGATGAAGCGGAACCCTCAGAGAACATTCTAAAGTAACGTTCCGTAATGTTTGAAGAACGATGAAACGGAACCCTCAGAGAACATTCTAAAGTAACGTTCCCGTAATGTTTGAAGAACGATGAAACGGAACGCTCAGAGAACATTCTAAAGTAACGTTCCCGTAATGTTTGAAGAACGATGAAACGGAACGCTCAGAGAACATTCTAAAGTAACGTTCCCGTAATGTTTGAAGAACGATGAAACGGAACACTCAGAGAACATTCTAAAGTAACGTTCCCGTAATGTTTGAAGAACGATGAAACGGAACACTCAGAGAACATTCTAAAGTAACGTTCCCGTAATGTTTGAAGAACGATGAAGCGGAACCCTCAGAGAACATTCTAAAGTAACGTTCGTAATGTTTGAAGAACGATGAAACGGAACGCTCAGAGAACATTCTAAAGTAACGCTCGTAATGTTTGAAGAACGATGAGGCGAACGCTCAGAGAACATTCTAAAGTAACGTTCCCGTAATGTTTGAAGAACGATGAGACGGAACGCTCAGAGAACATTCTAAAGTAACGTTCCGTAATGTTTGAAGAACGATGAAACGGAACGCTCAGAGAACATTCTAAAGTAACGTTCCCTAATGTTTGAAGAACGATGACGGAACGCTCAGAGAACATTCTAAAGTAACGTTCTCGTAATGTTTGAGGAACGATGAACGGAACGCTCAGAGAACATTCTAAAGTAACGTTCCTGTAATGTTTGAAGAACGCGATGACGGAACGCTCAGAAAACATTCTAAAGTAACGCTTCCGTAATGTTTGAAGAACGATGAAACGGAACGCTCAGAGAACATTCTAAAGTAACGTTCCCGTAATGTTAGAAGAACGATGAAACGGAACGCTCAGAGAACATTCTAAAGTAACGCGTTCCGTAATGTTTGAAGAACGATGAGACGGAACGCTCAGGGAACATTCTAAAGTAACGTTCCCTAATGTTTGAAGAACGATGAAACGGAACACTCAGAGAACATTCTAAAGTAGTGTTCCCGTAATGTTTGAAGAACGATGAAACGGAACGCTCAGGGAACATTCTAAAGTAACGTTCCGTAATGTTTGAAGAACGATGAAACGGAACGCTCAGAGAACATTCTAAAGTAACGTTCCCGTAATGTTTGAAGAACGATGAAACGGAACGCTCAGGGAACATTCTAAAGTAACGTTCCCTAATGTTTGAAGAACGATGAACGGGCGCTCAGGGAACATTCTAAAGTAAAGTTCCCGTAATGTTTGAAGAACGATGAAACTGAACGCTCAGAGAACATTCTAAAGTAACGTTCCCGTAATGTTTGAAGAACGATGAAACGGAACGCTCAGGGAACATTCTAAAGTAACGTTCCCGTAATGTTTGAAGAACGATGAAACGGAACGCTCAGAGAACATTCTAAAGTAACGTTCCCGTAATGTTTGAAGAACGATGAAACGGAACGCTCAGAGAACATTCTAAAGTAACGTTCCCGTAATGTTTGAAGAACGATGAGACGGAATACTCAGAGAACATTCTAAAGTAACGTTCCCTAATGTTTGAAGAACGATGAAACGGAACGCTCAGGGAACATTCTAAAGTAACGTTCCCTAATGTTTGAAGAACGATGAAACGGAACGCTCAGAGAACATTCTAAAGTAACGCTTCGTAATGTTTGAAGAACGATGAAACGGAACGCTCAGAGAACATTCTAAAGTAACGTTCCGTAATGTTTGAAGAACGATGAGACGGAATCCTCAGAGAACATTCTAAAGTAACGTTCCCTAATGTTTGAAGAACGATGAAACGGAACGCTCAGAGAACATTCTAAAGTAACGTTCCCCTAATGTTTGAAGAACGATGAACGGAACGCTCAGGGAACATTCTAAAGTAAAGTTCCGTAATGTTTGAAGAACGATGAAACGGAACGCTCAGAGAACATTCTAAAGTAACGCGTTCCTTAATGTTTGAAGAACGATGAAACGGAACGCTCAGAGAACATTCTAAAGTAACGTTCCCGTAATGTTTGAAGAATGATGAAACGGAACGCTCAGAGAACATTCTAAAGTAACGTTCCGTAATGTTTTAAGAACGATTAAATGGAACGCTCAGAGAACATTCTAAAGTAACGTTCCCTAATGTTTGAAGAACGATGAAACGGAACGCTCAGAGAACATTCTAAAGTAACATTCCGTAATGTTTGAAGAATGATGAAACGGAACGCTCAGAGAACATTCTAAATTAACGTTCCGTAATGTTTTAAGAACGATTAAATGGAACGCTCAGAGAACATTCTAAAGTAACGTTCCGTAATGTTTGAGGCGATGAAGCGGAACGCTCAGAGAACATTCTAAAGTAACGCGTTCCGTAATGTTTGAAGAATGATGAAACGGAACGCTCAGAGAACATTCTAAAGTAACGCGTTCCGTAATGTTTTAAGAACGATTAAATGGAACGCTCAGAGAACATTCTAAAGTAACGTTCGTAATGTTTGAAGAACGATGAACGGAACGCTCAGAGAACATTCTAAAGTAACGTTCCCGTAATGTTTGAAGAACGATGAAACGGAACGCTCAGGGAACATTCTAAAGTAACGTTCCCGTAATGTTAGAAGAACGATGAAACGGAACACTCAGAGAACATTCTAAAGTAACGCTCGTAATGTTTGAGGAACGATGAAACGGAACGCTCAGAGAACATTCTAAAGTAACGTTCCCTAATGTTTGAAGAACGATGAAACGGAACACTCAGAAAACATTCTAAAGTAACGTTCCCGTAATGTTTGAAGAACGATGAGACGGAACACTCAGAAAACATTCTAAAGTAACGTTCCCGTAATGTTTGAAGAACAGTGAAACTGAACGTTCAGAGAACATTCTAAAGTAACGTTCCCGTAATGTTTGAAGAACGATGAAACGGAACGCTCAGAGAACATTCTAAAGTAACGCTTCCTGTAATGTTTGAAGAACGATGAAACGGAACGATCAGAGAACATTCTAAAGTAACGCTTTCCGTAATGTTTGAAGAACGGCGAAACGGAACACTCAGAGAACATTCTAAAGTAACATTCCCTAATGTTTGAGGAACGATGAAACGGAACGCTCAGAAAACATTCTAAAGTAACGTTCCCGTAATGTTTGAAGAACGATGAGACGGAACGCTCAGAAATAAAATTTTCACAACTGAATGGGAATGTTAGTGAAATGTATATATTACTGTAGGCTGGGCCTGAACTGCAGATGTCGACGTGGTGGCGTTTGAAAAGCTCCCCGGTCAGAATCCTCCACGCTTGACTCCACGTTAATGAAGGTGTTGAATTGGCCAATATTGATCAAAAGAGCCTGGCAGCTAGAAACTCCTTTAATTTAGTCCCAGAGAAGCGCCGGGCGCTCTGAGGGCTGGAGAAGCAGTAAGTGTGGCTTTCCCAAAGTTCCCATGGACGCACCTCGTTAAAGTGACACGCGGGTGATGGATACGGGCCGCCTCGGGGGCTCGTCCGGGACCTGGGTGGGCGTCCACATGTGTCCCAACCCGAGGGCCGTCACCTTTACACGCTTCTCCTCTGCAGCAAACGTGGTAAACATGATCACTGCTTTGATCTTACAAGAGCTGCGGAACGAGTGACGATGATCTACTGACTTCTGAAGCGCTGGAGACTTCATGCAGAACTCACTGGGACCAGCGGTCGGGGGGGACGTCTGTCAGTCTGTGTCGTGTGAGATGAGGAACGCGTCTGTTATCTGCAGTTCATTTAACATTCTGACAGGCAGAAATCACTGAACGTGTCATGCATTCCTCCTCAGTGCTGCGCAAATCACAGCTCAACAGCAGAGAGCCGTTAAAGATCATGTACTGTATAAATCAGAGTGTGTGTGTGTGAGAGAGAGAGAGTGTGTGTGAGAGAGAGAGTGTGTGTGTGTGTGTGTGTGTGTGAGAGAGTGTGTGTGTGTGAGAGAGTGTGTGTGTGTGTGTGTGTGAGAGTGTGTGTGTGTGTGTGTGAGAGTGTATGTGTGTGAGAGAGTGTGTGTATGTGTGAGAGAGTGTGTGTGTGTGTGTGTGTGTGTGAGAGAGTGTGTGTGAGAGAGTGTGTGTGTGTGTGTGTGTGTGTGTGTGTGTGTGAGAGAGTGTGTGTGTGTGAGAGAGTGTGTGTGTGAGAGAGTGTGTGTGTGTGTGTGTGTGTGTGAGAGAGAGTGTGTGTGTCTGTGAGAGAGTGTGTGTGAGAGAAAGAGTGTGTGAGAGAGTGTGTGTGTGAGAGAGTGTGTGTGTGTGAGAGAGAGTGTGTGTGTGTGTGTGTGAGAGAGAGTGTGTGTGAGAGAGTGTGTGTGTGTGTGTGTGTGTGAGTGTGTGTGTGTGTGAGAGAGAGAGAGTGTGTGTGTGTGTGTGTGTGTGTGTGTGTGTGTGTGTGTGTGTGTGTGTGTGTGTGTGTGTGTGTGTGTGTGTGTGTGTGTGTGTGTGTGTGTGAGAGTGTGTGTGTGTGAGAGTGTGTGTGTAGAGAGAGAGAGAGAGAGTGTGTGTGTGTAAGAGAGAGAGTGTGTGTGTGAGAGAGTGTGTGTGTGTGTGTGTGTGTGTGTGTGTGTGTGTGAGTGTGTGTGGGCATGTCTTTGTGAAATATCAGGACACAAGAAATTGTGTGTGTGTGTGTGTGTGTGTGTGTGTGTGTGTGTGTGTGTGTGTGTGTGTGTGTGTGTGTGTGTGTGTGTGTGTGTGTGTGAGTGTGTGTGTGTGTGTGTGATGGGTAGGTTTAGGGGCAGTGTAGGGGGATAGAAAATACGGTTTGTACAGTATAAAATGCATTACGCCTATGGAATGTCCCCACATTTCACAAAAACAAACGTGTGTGTGTGTGTGTGTGTGTGTGTGTGTGTGTGTGTGTGTGTGTGTGTGTGTGTGTGTGTGTGAGATGGGTAGGTTTAGGGGCAGTGTAGGGGGATAGAAAATACGGTTTGTACAGTATAAAATGCATTACGCCTATGGAATGTCCCCACATTTCACAAAAACAAACGTGTGTGTGAGTGTGTGTGTGTGTCTGTGTGTGTGTTTGTGTGTGAGAGAGAGTGTGTGTGTGTGTGTGTGTGAGTGTGTGTGTGTGTCTGTGTGTGTGTTTGTGTGTGAGAGAGAGTGTGTGTGTGTGTGTGTGTGTGTGTGTGTGTGTGTGTGTGTGTGTGTGTGTGTGTGTGTGTGGACTGGTAATCCCTACGGTATGGGGACAAAATGTCCCCACAAAGATGGCAATATCAAATTTTTGTCCTTGTGGGGACATTTTTGGTCCCCATGAGGAAAACATCTTATAAATCACACTAAGTGATGTTTTTGAAAAAGTAAAAATGCAGCATGTCTCCTGTGATGGGTAGTGTGTGTGTGTGTGTGTGTGTGTGTGTGTGTGTGTGTGTGTGTGTGTGTGATGGGTAGGTTTAGGGGCAGGGGCAGTGTGTGTGTGTGTGTGTGTGTGTGTGTGTGTGTGTGTGTGTGTGTGTGTGTGTGTGTGTGTGTGTGTGTGTGTGTGTGTGTGTGTGTGTGATGGGTAGGTTTAGGGGCAGTGTAGGGGGATAGAAAATACGGTTTGTACAGTATAAAATGCATTACGCCTATGGAATGTCCCCATAAAACATGGAAACACAACATGTGTGTGTGTGTGTGTGTGTGTGTGTGTGTGTGTGTGTGTGTGTGTGTGTGTGTGTGTGTGTGTGTGTGTGTGTGTGTGTGTGTGTGTGTGTGTGTGTGTGTGTGTGTGTGTGTGTGTGTGTGATGGTTAGGGAGAGAACTCACAGTGTGTACAGTATTAAAGCCATATCATCTGTGATCTTCTTCTGTAATATATTCTTCTAGTAACTGAATGTTTTATTGTGCTGATACACTCTGACGTGTCCGTGTTTAACGCTCCATTGAGTCTCATGTCACGCGTGTCGTTAATCTCACGGTTCCTCTTGATTTGCGGCCGCTGGACGTGATTCTCTAACACTGATGGCTCTTTGTGTTTGGGTTCATGCCTCTGACCTGTAATGGGACTCGATCATCACACACTCCTGCTCTCACACACTCCTGCTCTCACACACTCCTGCTCTCACACACTCCTGCTCTCACACACTCCTGCTCTCACACACTCCTGCTCTCACACACTCCTGCTCTCACACACTCCTGCTCTCACACACTCCTGCTCTCACACCTCCTGCTCTCACACACTCCTGCTCTCACACACTCCTGCTCTCACACACTCCTGCTCTCACACACTCCTGCTCTCACACACTCCTGCTCTTACATACACTCCTGCTCTCACACACTCCTGCTCTCACACACTCCACACACTCCTGCTCTCACACACTCCTGCTCTCACACACTCCTGCTCTCACACACTCCTGCTCTCACACACTCCTGCTCTCACACTCACACACTCCTGCTCTCACACCTCCTGCACTCACACACTCCTGCTCTCACACCTCCTGCTCTCACACACTCCTGCTCTCACACACTCCACACACTCCTGCTCTCACACACTCCTGCTCTCACACCTCCTGCTCTCACACCTCCTGCACTCACTCCTGCTCTCACACACCTCCACACTCCTGCTCTCACACTCCTGCTCTCACACACTCCACACTCCTGCACTCACACACTCCTGCTCTCACACACTCCTGCACTCACACACTCCTGCTCTCACACACTCCTGCTCTCACACCTCCTGCTCTCACACCTCCACACACTCCTGCTCTCACACCTCCTGCTCTCACACACTCCTGCACTCACACACTCCTGCTCTCACACCTCCTGCTCTCACACACTCCTGCTCTCACACACTCCACACTCCTGCACTCACTCACACTCCTGCTCTCACACCTCCTGCTCTCACACCTCCTGCTCTCACACACCTCCTGCTCTCACACCTCCTGCTCTCACACACTCCTGCTCTCACACACTCCACACTCCTGCACTCACACACTCCTGCTCTCACACCTCCTGCACTCACACTCCTGCTCTCACACCTCCACCTCCTGCTCTCACACACTCCTGCTCTCACACCTCCACACACTCCTGCTCTCACACCTCCTGCTCTCACACCTCCTGCACACACCTCCTGCTCTCACACTCCACACCTCCTGCTCTCACACACTGCACTCACACACCTCCTCTCACACACTCCTGCTCTCACACACTCCACACACTCCTGCACTCACACACTCCTGCTCTCACACCTCCACACTCCTGCACTCACACACTCCACACCTCCTGCTCTCACACCTCCTGCTCTCACACACTCCTGCTCTCACACCTCCACACCTCCTGCTCTCACACCTCCTGCTCTCACACCTCCTGCTCTCACACCTCCACACCTCCTGCTCTCACACCTCCTGCTCTCACACCTCCACACCTCCTGCTCTCACACCTCCTGCTCTCACACCTCCTGCTCTCACACACCTCCACACCTCCTGCTCTCACACCTCCTGCTCTCACACCTCCACACCTCCTGCTCTCACACCTCCTGCTCTCACCTCCTGCTCTCACACCTCCACACCTCCTGCTCTCACACCTCCTGCTCTCACACACTCCTGCTCTCACACCTCCTGCTCTCACACACTCCTGCTCTCACACCTCCTGCTCTCACACACTCCTGCTCTCACACAATCCTGCTCTCACACTCCTGCTCTCACACACTCCTGCTCTCACACCTCCTGCTCTCACACCTCCTGCTCTCACACTCCTGCTCTCACACACTCCACACAATCCTGCTCTCACACACTCCTGCTCTCACACACTCCTGCTCTCACACACTCCACACAATCCTGCTCTCACACACTCCTGCTCTCACACCTCCTGCTCTCACACACTCCTGCTCTCACACACTCCACACCTCCTGCTCTCACACACTCCTGCTCACACACTCCTGCTCTCACACACTCCTGCTCTCACACACTCCACACACTCCTGCTCTCACACACTCCTGCTCTCACACACTCCTGCTCTCACACACCCTGCTCTCACACACTCCTGCTCTCACACACCCTGCTCTAACACACTCCACACACTCCTGCTCTCACACACTCCTGCTCTCACACACTCCTGCTCTCACACCCTCCTGCTCTCACACCTCCTGCTCACACACCTCCTGCTCTCACACACTCCTGCTCTCACACTCCTGCTCACACACTCCTGCTCTCACACACTCCACACACTCCTGCTCTCACACACTCCTGCTCTCACACACTCCTGCTCTCACACACTCCTGCTCTCAACACTCCTGCTCTCACACACTCCTGCTCTCACACACTCCTGCTCTCACACACTCCTGCTCTCATACACCCTGCTCTCACACACCCTGCTCTCACACACTCCTGCTCTCACACACTCCTGCTCTCACACACTCCACACACTCCTGCTCTCACACACTCCTGCTCTCACACACTCCTGCTCTCACACACTCCTGCTCTCACACACTCTTCCTCTAGTTTCCAGGACATAGTGACGTACTTCGGGCTCAAACCCAAGTCTGGCGAGAAGGACGTGTCTCCAAACTACATCTTCATGCTCTGGTACGAGTTCTGCAACGACTTCAAGAACACCTGGAACCGCGAGAACAAAAGCATCTCCAAAGAGAGGTGAGGCTGCATCGGATGCACTGACCGTTAGAGCGAAAGGAAGTGTGTCCGTGAGCTCTCCTCTGGGATGCTCCTTATTTTTATACGTCGACACAATTCATAGAGACTCATTTATACATGGATGGAAGTGCCAAGATGAGCATACATTTTTGGGGGGTATTTTCTATATGACATAAACTACGATGGTTTGACTCTATATGACATAAACTCCTGCTCTCACACACTCCTGCACTCACACACTCCTGCTCTCACACTCCACACACTCCTGCTCTCACACTCCTGCTCTCACACACTCCACACACTCCTGCACTCACACTCCTGCTCTCACACACTCCACACACTCCTGCACTCACACACTCCACACTCCTGCTCTCACACTCCTGCTCTCACACACATTTAGATACACACTTACTTACTTACACACACACACATACACACACACAGCCGCTGCCCCTAAACCTACACATCTCACACACACACTCTCACACACACACACACACACACACACACAGCCCCTGCCCCTAAACCTACACATCACACACACACACACACACACACACACACAGGTTTGGGCGTGAGCGAGTAAATGATTACAGAATTGTATTTTTTGTGGTGAATTACTTTGCGCTCCTTCATTTCAGACTAAAGAAGCGCAGAAAACAGTCCAAAAATCACAGCGGAGAAGAAAGTGGAGACGAAGAAGATCAACGAAAACAGCCTGGTGAGAACACAGTCACACACACACACACACACACACTCTCACACACAGTCACACACACAGACACACACACACACACACACACACACTCTCACACACAGTCACACACACAGACACACACACAGACACACACACACACACACACACACTCTCACACACACACACACTCACATATAACACACACACACACACACACACACACACACACAGGAGACATGCTGCATTTTTACATTTTCAAAAACATCACTTAGTGTGATTTATAAGATGTTTTCCTCATGGGGACCAAAAATGTCCCCACAAGGACAAGGATTTTGGATATTGCCATCTTTGTGGGGACATTTTGTCCCCATACCGTAGGGATTACCAGTCCACACACACACACACACAGATATTACTGATGTTAGGTTTATTAATGTGTGTGTGGACTGATAAGCGCAGTCCTTCAGTGCAGTGTGAATAATCTCTGAACGTGTGTTTGACAGAAAGAGCGTCTGCGGAAGAAAGAAGCCGGCGTCTGACCTCAGATCAGTGCTGACCTTTGACCTCCAGTAAGGAGAGAGCCCTCTCACATCATCTCTGACATCAGTGCCTCGTGTCCTCTTTCTGTTTTATACTGAAACACACACACACACACACACCACCGGGAGCGGAAGCACTCGCACGCGCGCTCCCTTCCCCTCCGCACTTTTACACACTATGCAACGTCCTGGTTTCGTGAGATCATATCCGTATGCATCCGCATGGGAGAACCTGACGGGAAAGGAATCCGATTGGCCTGTACTGTATATCTGTGTGTGTAAGTGAGTGAATGAGATTCTCAATGCCCTATTTATTAAGGAATATGATGTTATGAGTTTATATATGGGGAATTCTATCATTTATCCGGTTATTTAATGTGTCAGAAACGCTCCTGGAACGTCATTATTACTGTCCGATCTCTGGTTTTATTTGTGGTACTTTTACATTTATTAGGTGCAATAAACTTCAACATCAAGACAGTGTGTGTGTTTCATAATCACATCTGCAGAGAGTGTGTGAAGCATGAGTGCGGACCACAGTTCAAAGCTTTAAATTAGCGCCGTGTGATTTCTGTGATGCAGGAAATGTGGATGGAGTCACGGGATTGGTCAAAGGTATGGATACATCAGCAGTCGCTCAGACTCTTAAAGGGCCAGTTCACACATTAATGAGAATCCCGGGATCATTCCCTAATGCCGCTCCAACCCTTCCTCATATAAAGCCACAATGAGCCACGAGTGAAATTATGAAACGGACACTACATTTAAATTATAACACTTCAAAAGTCATAACTCTGGCATCAGAATTTGACATGTAAAGGACATAATTATGACTTAGAAAGTCACGTTTGGCCATTTTTTTTACTTTATGACATAAAAATCCAACATCCAAAATCTACTTTTTATTTAATAAACACTTTTTAATCTCATTATGATTTATTATGCCAATTTAGATATTTTAATCATGAATGTCATCATTTAAACTTTGTATCATTATTTTTTAAATCTCATAATGATGACATTTTAGATGAACATTCGAATATCATAATTATGACTATGATCATTTCAATTTTTTCATTTCATGATTATCTTTGTATGTCAGTTTTGAAATTGTTATAATTTCATTTTTTAAATCTCAGTTATGATCTCATTTTTATCTCTGACTGAACATGACAATTTCATTTTATAATCTTAACTTTTTCATCTCATAATTGATTATCAATTTCCACTTTTTAATCATAATAATGACTTTATGACAATTTCAATGATATATCTCATAATAATAATGTGTCAATTTCCTCTTTTCATCTCATAATTATGACTCATATTTTCATTTTCCCATCTCATGATTGACTATGTCAATTTTTAAATTATGATTTCATTTTTTAAATCTCAATGATGTCATTGTTTAATGTGAGCACGAGTGAAGTTATGAAACGGACACTAATCTGAAATCATAACAGTAAAATCATAACTCTGGCATCAGCATTTGACATATAAAGGGCATAATTATGACTTATTCACGTTTGGCTTTTTAACTCATAATTTACTTTATGCCATAATTATGACTTAAAAATTCAACATTACGACTTGTCATAAATCTGCTTTTTATTTAATAAACACTTTTAATCTCATCATGATTTATGATGCCATTTTAGACATTTTAATCTCCGTAATGAATGTCAACATTTAAACTTTTTGTCATTATTTAAATCTCATAATTATGACTTTATTTAATCGTCATAATTTCATATTTGAATATCATAATTATGATTGTCACGTTTTGGCTTTTTATCTCATAATTTACTTTATGCCATAATTATGACATCAAAATACAACATTACGACTTGTCATGAATCTACTTTTTATTTAATAAACACTTTTTAATCTCAGTTATGAATGACATAATTTAGATGATGATGGACAGAAATCTTCCCATTTCATATTCCGAATATGAGCGAGAGTCCAGCACATTTAAACATTAAAGCAGAACAACAACACAATAAACTATAAAACCATACACTTCATAAAGCCTGCGTGTGCTGAGACGGCACTTCCCGAGGATCTGTGTTCTTAAACCAGGACACACTAATGACACGCTTCGGGATCGGGAAGTCTGAGCAGGAGAGAGAGAGTTACACACAGACATGACGAGATCTGCTCGAGCTCCAGAGATGGAGATCTGATGGAGATCTGATGGAGATCTGATGGAGATCTGATGGAGATCTGATGGAGATGGAGATCTGATGGAGATCTGATGGAGATGGAGATCTGATGGAGATCTGATGGAGATGGAGATCTGATGGAGATCTGATGGAGATGGAGATCTGATGGAGATGGAGATCTGATGGAGATGGAGATCTGATGGAGAGCTGATGGAGATGGAGATCTGATGGAGATCTGATGGAGATGGAGATCTGATGGAGATCTGATGGAGATGGAGATCTGATGGAGATGGAGATCTGATGGAGATGGAGATCTGATGGAGAGCTGATGGAGATGGAGATCTGATGGAGATGGAGATCTGATGGAGATCTGATGGAGATGGAGATCTGATGGAGATCTGATGGAGATCTGATGGAGATCTGATGGAGATGGAGATCTGATGGAGATCTGATGGAGATGGAGATCTGATGGAGATCTGATGGAGATGGAGATCTGATGGAGATCTGATGGAGATGGAGATCTGATGGAGATGGAGATCTGATGGAGATCTGATGGAGATGGAGATCTGATGGAGATGGAGATCTGATGGAGATCTGATGGAGATGGAGATCTGATGGAGATCTGATGGAGATGGAGATCTGATGGAGATGGAGATCTGATGGAGATCTGATGGAGATGGAGATCTGATGGAGATCTGATGGAGATGGAGATCTGATGGAGATGGAGATGGAGATCTGATGGAGATGGAGATCTGATGGAGATCTGATGGAGATGGAGATCTGATGGAGATGGAGATCTGATGGAGATCTGATGGAGATGGAGATGGAGATCTGATGGAGATCTGATGGAGATGGAGATCTGATGGAGATGGAGATCTGATGGAGATGGAGATCTGATGGAGATCTGAGGAGATGGAGATCTGATGGAGATCTGATGGAGATGGAGATCTGATGGAGATGGAGATCTGATGGAAATCTGATGGAGATGGAGATCTGATGGAGATCTGATGGAAATGGAGATCTGATGGAGATGGAGATCTGATGGAGATCTGATGGAGATGGAGATCTGATGGAGATGGAGATCTGATGAAGATCTGATGGAGATGGAGATCTGATGGAGATCTGATGGAGATGGAGATCTGATGGAGATGGAGATCTGATGGAGATCTGATGGAGAAGGAGATCTGATGGAGATCTGATGGAGATGGAGATCTGATGGAGATGGAGATCTGATGGAGATCTGATGGAGATGGAGATCTGATGGAGATGGAGATCTGATGGAGATCTGATGGAGATGGAGATCTGATGGAGATCTGATGGAGATGGAGATCTGATGGAGATCTGATGGAGATCTGATGGAGATGGAGATCTGATGGAGATCTGATGGAGATGGAGATCTGATGGAGATCTGATGGAGATGGAGATCTGATGGAGATCTGATGGAGATGGAGATCTGATGGAGATCTGATGGAGATGGAGATCTGATGGAGATCTGATGGAGATGGAGATCTGATGGAGATGGAGATCTGATGGAGATGGAGATCTGATGGAGATCTGATGGAGATGGAGATCTGATGGAGATGGAGATCTGATGGAGATCTGATGGAGATGGAGATCTGATGGAGATGGAGATCTGATGGAGATGGAGATCTGATGGAGATCTGATGGAGATGGAGATCTGATGGAGATCTGATGGAGATGGAGATCTGATGGAGATCTGATGGAGATGGAGATCTGATGGAGATCTGATGGAGATCTGATGGAGATGGAGATCTGATGGAGATCTGATGGAGATCTGATGGAGATGGAGATCTGATGGAGATGGAGATCTGATGGAGATCTGATGGAGATGGAGATCTGATGGAGATCTGATGGAGATGGAGATCTGATGGAGATCTGATGGAGATGGAGATCTGATGGAGATGGAGATCTGATGGAGATCTGATGGAGATGGAGATCTGATGGAGATCTGATGGAGATGGAGATCTGATGGAGATCTGATGGAGATGGAGATCTGATGGAGATGGAGATCTGATGGAGATGGAGATCTGATGGAGATCTGATGGAGATGGAGATCTGATGGAGATCTGATGGAGATGGAGATCTGATGGAGATGGAGATCTGATGGAGATCTGATGGAGATCTGATGGAGATCTGATGGAGATGGAGATCTGATGGAGATGGAGATCTGATGGAGATGGAGATCTGATGGAGATCTGATGGAGATGGAGATCTGATGGAGATCTGATGGAGATGGAGATCTGATGGAGATGGAGATCTGATGGAGATCTGATGGAGATCTGATGGAGATCTGATGAAGATGGAGATCTGATGGAGATCTGATGGAGATGGAGATCTGATGGAGATGGAGATCTGATGGAGATCTGATGGAGATGGAGATCTGATGGAGATGGAGATCTGATGGAGATCTGATGGAGATCTGATGGAGATCTGATGGAGATGGAGATCTGATGGAGATGGAGATCTGATGGAGATCTGATGGAGATCTGATGGAGATGGAGATCTGATGGAGAGCTGATGGAGATGGAGATCTGATGGAGATGGAGATCTGATGGAGATCTGATGGAGATGGAGATCTGATGGAGATCTGATGGAGATGGAGATCTGATGGAGAGCTGATGGAGATCTGATGGAGATCTGATGGAGATGGAGATCTGATGGAGATCTGATGGAGATGGAGATCTGATGGAGATCTCCCTCAGGTTTATCCCTCGCATGTTAAACTGGCGTGTGTGTGAGGAAGCGCGTGTGTGTCCGGCGAGTCCAGATCCTCGAATTAAGCGCCAGACTCTCACTCATTCATTCACTAGAGACACACACACACACACACACACACACTACCCATCACAGGAGACTGCACAGTTTACTTTCTGTGATAAAAACCTCATCCTGTGTGATTTATAAGCATTTTGAAAAGTGAGGACATGGGGAACGTCCTCATATTTCACCCTCTTTTTGTAATACCTGTGTCATACCCATGTCATTATACACATTTGTGTCCTGATATTTCACAAAAACATGCCCACACACACACACACACACACACACACACTCAGACACACACACACTCAGACACACACACACTCAGACACACGCACACTCAGACACACACACACACACTCAGACACACACACACACACAGAAACAAACACACACACACACACACAGAGAGATTTGACCTTTTATTAATATGATCCTCATACAAGCCCTTCAGCGCCTCTCTCCACATCATCACACACCTCATGATCTGATAAACATGAAGAACAGTCTCGTCATTAAATAAAGCCGTTCCACACAGTGGAAACTATCGGTCCGTCACCATGACTACACACACGTTCCTCCGGAGAAACCAGCGTGCCATCCCAAACGAATCCCCGCAAGCATGAAAGGCAGTAACTCCGTCCTCACGAGGAGATCAGACACCAAATTCATCAGCATGCGTGTGTGTGTGTGTGTGTGTGTGTGTGTGTTCCAACATCACTATCATGACATCACAAGACCAAAACGATCACTTCAGAAGCCGGATTTAAAGTCACAATTATGAGATTAAAAGTCAAAATGATGTCATGGTTTAATCTGAAATCATAACAGTAAAGTCATAACTCTGGCATTGAAATTTGACATATAAAGGGCATAACTTTGTATTTCATAATTTACTTTATGCCATAATTATGACTTAGAAAGCCGATATTATGATTTGTCATAAATATACTTTTTATTTAATAAACACTAATTATGATTTATGTCAATTTAGACATTTTAATCTCAGTTATGAATGTCATAATTTAGATTTTTCATCTCATAACTGACTCAGTATTTCTGTCATTATTAAATATCATAATTATGACTTATAATTTTAACTTTTTCTTCTAAATTGTATATCTCATAATTATAACAGTATGTCAATTTCGAGTTTTTGGATATTATAATTAATGCTTTCTGTCACAATTTCCACTTTTCATCTCATAATTATGACTCATAATTTACATTTTCACATCTCATGATGGACTGTATGTTATAATCTCAATGATGTTATTGTTTAATGTGTGCACGAGTGAAATTATGAAACGAACTATTATTTCATTTTATAATCTCATAACTGATTGTCAAATTCCACTTTTTATTCATAATTATGACTATGATAATTTCAGTGATATATAATAAGTGTCAATTTTGACAATTTATCTCTAACATTTTCATCTCATAACGGATTTTAGTATGTCACAATTTCCACTTTTTAATCATAATTATGACTCATAATTTAAAAAATTTCCATCTCATGATTGACTGTATGTTATAATTCAAATTGTTATGATTTCATTTTTTAAATCTCAATGATGTCATTGTTTAATGTGAGCACGAGTGAAGTTATGAAACGGACACTAATCTGAAATCATAACAGTAAAATCATAACTCTGGCATCAGCATTTGACATATAAAGGGCATAATTATGACTTATTCACGTTTGGCTTTTTAACTCATAATTTACTTTATGCCATAATTATGACTTAAAAATTCAACATTACGACTTGTCATAAATCTACTTTTTATTTAATAAACACTTTTAATCTCATCATGATTTATGATGCCATTTTAGACATTTTAATCTCCGTTATGAATGCCAACATTTAAACTTTTTGTCATTATTTTTTAAATCTCATAATTATGACTTTTGATCATAATTTCAACCTTTCCCATCTCAGTCAATTTTGAATTTGTTATAGTTAAATTTTTAAAATCTCAATTATGATGATTTTACATTTTTAATCTCATAATTATGACCATGACAATTTCATTTTACAATCTAAATTTTTCATCTCAGTTATTACAGTATGTAATTTCCACTAAATATAATCATGACCGTAACAATTTCCACATTCTGTCACAATTTAGACATTTTATCTCATAATTTAAAATTTTAATCTCATAACTTAATAATAATGACTTAATGACAATTTCAGTGATATATCTCATAATAATAATAATAAGTGTAAATTTCCGCTTTTTAATCTCAGTTTCATTTTTTTCATCTCATGATTGATCGTCATAATTTTAACTGATCATTTAAATTTTCCATCTTCAGTTTTGACTTTTTAAATATTATAATCATGACTTTTTTTTCATTGAATAACTGATTGAGCGTGTCATAATTTGATGTTGGACTTGTTAAAGATACTAACGGTGACTGTGTGTGTGTTAATGTGTCCGTGTCAGATGTCATGCGTGTGTTTGCGATGGCGTGTGCGTGTCTCCCACACACGTGTAGCTGCTCCGGAGCGTGTTCAGTCCAGCTCGATGGAGATGCAGCGGCACTGCTTGACCCGCTGCACGCGCTTCTTCCGGGTGGGCGGCTGCTGGTCGGGGCAGCTGAGGGTGAAGGTCATGGTGGTGAAGCGCTTGGGTTTGCAGAAGGAGCAGGACTGGAAGGCTCCCTCCTCCCGGCGCACGTGCCTGGGGATGTAGAAGGAGTTGCACTGGCCGTAGCAGAAGCGGTTGATGATGGTGCGGCTGAGGCAGCCCTCCTCGTGGATGGTCTGCTTGAGCGGCTGGGTCTTGCACCAGTCCCGCTTCAGGTAGCGGCGCTCCGTGACGTGCAGCGCCTCCTGGCTGGACTCCAGAACCTCCTCCGAGCCCCGGCTCCTGCCTCTCTGCTCCGGCTGCGGTGCCGGGCTCCGGTCCGACTCGTTCGGGGCGCTCTTGTCCGGATGAGGAATGGCTCCGCGGTTCCTCTTGGACTCGGCCGGACTGGAGAGCAGAACCCAGGCCAGGAGCACGGCGCACAGGATCCGAGCGCAGGACGCCATCGGCACTGATCGGAGAACAGCACAGCGGTCACACATCACACAGTCGCTGCAGCAACGCTCAAACAACATTGAGACAACGTTTCATCAACATCCTAATATTGTGTTTCTGTATATTGATAGCGATTATGCAATCGAATAATTAATAAATGTGTATTGAAACATCCTATATTTCCCACATAAAAATATAAACAATCCCAAATTTTGATACATGATCACATAACACAACAAATATTCTTAATATTTAGTCACTCATTAAAACATTAGAATTGAGGAGTAATTTATCCACGAGAGCCGGGTTTGGAGTCGTCGTTAGATCCCGCATCAGTGCCGATATAAACTGGGATCTGAAGGATTATTCCTGCATCGGGAGGTTCGAGGGGTCACGGGTTAAAAGCTGAAGAGTAACGGACACACACACACGGATCGATCGGGGTAAAGATCTCTCACCTGTCGGCGTGGATGAGCTGCGTCCTGAGGAGAAGTGTGTGAGGAGAGGAGCTGCGATCTGTTCCATAGACACACACACACACACTGACTGCTCACATGTGCACTGCATCTCTGCAGCCTGACACAACGCAGGAGAATCAGAGATATCCGCCCCCTCCACACACACACACTCTCTCTCCCTCACACACACTCTCTCTCCCTCCCTCACACACACACACTCTCTCTCCCTCACACACACTCTCTCTCTCTCCCTCACACACACACACTCTCTCTCCCTCACACACACTCTCTCTCTCTCCCTCACACACACTCTCTCTCCCTCACACACACACACTCTCTCTCCCTCACACACACACTCTCTCTCCTCACACACACACACTCTCTCTCCCTCACACACACACACACTCTCTCTCCCTCACACACACACACACTCTCTCTCCTCACACACACACATACTCACTCTCCTCACACACACTCTCTCTCCCTCACACACACACACACACACTCACTCTCCTCACACACACACACACTCTCTCTCCTCACACACACACACACTCTCTCTCCCTCACACACACACACACTCTCTCTCCCTCACACACACACATACTCACTCTCCCTCACACACACACTCTCTCCCTCACACACACACACACTCTCTCACACACACACACACACACACTCTCTCTCTCTCTCCCTCACACACACACACACACACTGCCCCTGCACCTAAACCTACCCATCTCTCTCTCTCACACACACACACACACACACACACACACACATCACACACACACTGCCCCTAAACCTACCCATCTCCACACACACTGCCCCTAAACCTACCCATCTCACACACACACACACACACACACACACACACACACACACACACACACACACACACTGCCCCTAAACCTACCCATCACACACACACACACACACTGCCCCTAAACCTACCCATCACACACACACACACACACACACAGGAGGGCTCGATCTGTCTGTCTGATGTCAGACTCCTGCTGTAGAACTTCAGGCCTTCATGACGGCTCTGATATTTATGGTTAGAAAAGAAAAGATTCATGTTGCTGCTTAAATAAAAGATTAAAATGGGTTTGTCCTATTTTATTCTTGTCATATATATATATACAGTATATATATATATATATATATATATATATATATATATATATATATATATATATATATATATATATATATATATATATATATATATATATATATATATATATATATATATATATGTGTGTGTGTGTGTGTGTGTGTGTGTGTGTGTGTGTGTGTGTGTGTGTGTGTGTGTATATATATATATATAGAAGAGTTCAGATGCAAAAGCCTCTAAATCCGTCTGATGTTTTTCTTCAAGATAAGCTACCTAAGTACCGGTACTTCTGAATGGGCTGAGGCTGGGATTTGAAAGTATAAGAAGTGTAAGTATTTTATGAATGTATATTATATTCAGAGAGCATTCACTCAGTCGCCTTATCCCATTTTTGACCAAAGTGGAATTTAGAGGCTTTCGCATCTGAACTCTTTATATATATATATATATATATATATATATATATATATATATATATATATATATATATATATATATATATATATGTTAGTATGAATATATGTCCAAGATGATCAAAAGTGCAAAACTCTTTAAAAAAAATTTTTTTTAAATTAATGTTGGTTTCATGTGAAAATATCTATACTATTTTCTACATCCATGATTTAATGACTTAAAACATCGAGTAATATATGAATATGGGTGTACATCGCGCCATTTACTTGAGCTTAATTTTTTACTTCATTTATTTTAAACTTTTTAAAACTAAGATTTAAAAGTATTTTCTTTTCACTCAGGAATGTGTTTTATTATAATGTCAGTCAGTCACGTGACGCGCGAGAACCAATGGACGTCAAAAGGCGCTAAATTTGAATTAAGATTTGACACCAACGGCTGCTTTGGTATCACATTAAGCTATTATTGAATTGATTAATGAACAATAGCACACGAGTCATGGGAACAGTTTTTATAGTGCTTTAATTGTAGTATTTCGTCGTGTCATTTAACAGAAACGAGCAGCTGGGACGTGTTTTTCCTCAGAATATCGACATGAGGTGAGTTAAAGTTAACGATACACGACGACAGAACCTGTGTTTCTGTAATCCTCGACGAAAGAAAGAAGCTGTTATTAATTTATGTCACTATAGTGCTCTTTCGAACAATACATCTGCTCTTGTTTGATTGATTCCGACCCATTAATTCAGTTCATAATTGTTTAGAGTCGGAGTGTTACGTCAGTTTATTCTCCGCATGTGTTTCTCATTTATTCTCGTTCTTGGCTACAAAACAACCGACCACAAATATGAATGTATTGTCGTTTGACATGCATCAGTTTCTAACATATATACATGTCATGAACCATGTAAAAACATATAATAAGCTCAATGTAGGAAAGTCTTTTGTCTTGTGTTTTCCTCAAGGCCAAAGTCCTCCCAAATCCGCTCTAATGGAGATGAAAGCACCGGCATCTCCAACCTTAAATTATGCTCCACTACACACAGGCGGATGTGTTTGGGTCTGTATGGTTCATCTCCAGGGGGAAATGAGCCCAGAAATCCACAGATTTACAATTATCGTGTTTAAGGCACAATATGTAATTATTCAGCACAGGGGCGTGTCTTGACTCTTGAGTGGGCGGGGCTTTTATTCTGCCGCGAGCGCTTCCGCTTCTTCCGCTCATGTGTGTGTGTAACGCAGCACTGTTTGATCATATCACACACATGTGAGTGTGTTAAAGTGATGTTATAATGCTCCTATGAGACACTTGTTCACACTGCAGTGAGCGAGATCATATAAGGCGGTAAAACATGGCACTCTGTGCGGTAAATCAAGAACAGCAGATTTACACAATCAGACTAACTGTGTTGAGCTGGAGAATAATGATGAGTTTCTGTCCATCAATGATCCACACAATAACACCACAATATCAGCGGAGATGATGTCACTCGTTTTCTCTGGATTTAAACATTCTTGGAAACATTTGGAATAATGCACAAAATATTTAACACTGTTCAAGTGGCTTTTGGATATTTTAATCCAAAGCTCTTGTATATTGTGCCTTTCCGTTATTATTATTAGGCTATTTTTACTATTACATTTTTAATTTATAAATTAATTTCATTGCACATAACCGACGGATAATAAAAGATTCGAGAGATTAGCTTACTCAAGTTTTAAAAACATTTTCATTATTATACAATGACTTATAGGCAGATTGTTAATAATTGTTAACAATTAATAATAATATATGACAACACTATGGAAGCTTGTTTTCCACCACAGAATAAAGTTATTTAAATGGTAATTACAACCTTTTTATCTCACAATTCTGACTTTAACTTGCAATTATTACTTTTTCCCCTCAGATTTCTAGTTTCTATCTCGCAATTCTGAGAGAAAAAAATAGCAATTACCTTTATTTTTGTTATGCTGTGGCGGAAACAATCTTCCATAATAATTGAAAATGATTAACTACTTTTTTCAAACACGAAGTTTCAAGAACAACTTGTTTAATGCAAAATACATCTAATTTCACCGTGGGCCACAAGAGAAAAATAAAGAAAATCAATTATATAAGCCGTTATCAGTGGGCTATACGTTAAAGTAGAATATGCAGCGTTAAAGCAAATATGGAAATATTTCTACATGACGTTTATCTCAAATTGCTTGCAAAATGATGGACGATTCACATTTTGCGTGTGTCATTTCCAGTGATAAAATGTACTAAATAGATAAATAAACATTTTGAAATATAGCCCCGGTCGCACTGTAAATATTCTGATCACTTTCATGTGACAAAGTTGTGTCCATAGTTGTAACAATAATGCTAAATTTAAAAAAACAACTACATTTTCAGACAAAAAGTAGTCCTTATTGTCTAAATATACATAACCAAATGCAAGTATGACTGAAACCAATGCCTCAACCAGGGATACACCGCTCTGGTTCTGTATGTGTAGGGCTGTACTGCCATCTAGTGGTTCCGCCACGGTATTACAGGTGATAAATGGTGTTTAATTTAGAGGGGAATGTCCTGTAAAATCCCCTTACACAGTCAGGATTCCTGTTTTTATGCCAGATTGAATCTCCTCTTTGGAATAGCCATTATTAGCCCATCATAAATATTAGTGATAAAATAATCCCAACCTTTATCCGAGCCTGACGAAGCCATTTAAAGAAGTTTACTGCTGAAACTCATGAAAGATGGGCATTTCATGAATATATTATTGACTATCAGTGTTTGTACTGATGGCTAAAGCTAAACCTTTGGCACATTTGCTCCCGAAAACATTTAACAAGACCGAAGTATGTCAGTTTAATTCCAGAATATTGCATTGGTTTATACGTTTATTGATGATGTGACAACTCCTTAAAGTCAGGTTAGCGTTTAACAAAAGAGATAACTGGGACTATGTACTACTATTATTATTATTATTATTAGTAAAATGCTGAAGTTTGGCAGGAAAACCATTCAGATGATGTGCTGTAAGACTTTAATACTGAACCATGAAGCCTGCTGAACAAAGTGCGCCACCAGGTGGTGAAGAAAGGAACTTCCAAACATCAGTTAAACAGTTTAGTTCGACAACTTCATTCACAAAAGCAAAACATAAACGAGTGAAAACAACAACAGCATTGAGGAGATCACATATAAACCATAATACTGCCCAACATAACACACATTTCCTCGAGTCGCTCCGTGGATGATCGCTTAACACACACACACACACACGTGTGAATCCGTTCATTAATTCCTCATGTCGTCTCACCCGTCAGACATATTCCTGATGAACTCCCAGAGCTCTCTGACCCCTCCATAGACAGCAACGCCCACTTTTAAGGGCCAGAAAGGAAGTAGACATCATTAAAATAGCCCATGTGACTCCAGTGGCTCCGCCTTAATGTCATGAAGAGATGAGATTACTTTAGTGCACAAAAACACAATCTCCTCTTGTCTCTGTCCATCTCTGATGCGGTTTACATTGGTCAGCTCCTTACATCTCACACGTCACATGACCAGCATCAGCCAATGGGGAGCCAGCGTAGCTCTGAAGACCTGCACTGTATTTACTGCATAAGAGACGGACACAGATGAGAAGAGATTGTGTTTTTGTGCACTAAAGTAATCTCATCTCTTAATGACATTAAGGCGGAGCCACTGGAGTCACATGGGCTGTTTTAATGATGTCTTTACTTCCTTTCTGGCCCTTGAAAGTGTTCATATGCCGTCTATGGAGGGGTCAGAGAGCTCACGGGTTCACGGGTCTGACATGAGGAATTAACGACCGGATTTGGGCGAACTAACCGGTTAAGGTCTTACAAATCAAGTTTCTGCATAAAATATAAATAAAGGTAAATAAGACACCTCCCCAAAACCAACCAAATCTAACTGACAAGCATCCATTGTCACTGTTCTCACATGAACATCACTCTTCACACTCTCATAGACTCGTCTTTTCACGTACAGCAAAACACTCGGCATATCTTAAGGCATATTTACAGATTTCAGTTCACAAGATGGCTTTTCATACCAAACGACACGACCCTGAAATCCAAACTCATGACGGAATGATCAAGCTGTAAAAACGCTGATCGCAACATTCACCTGTAAAACGAAAGCGTAATAAATTAAGACCCCTGGATATATGTCTGCAGAAGCGTTTACAGGAACACTCCAGTGTTTTAAGAAATAGGGCTTATTCAACATCTTTCCTACATTTAGATATGTGCGCAAATGCATTTTTGTCTCATGCATTGTTTTAGTTTGGCAGGGTCGCCGCTAGCTTAGCTTAGCATAATGAATGGAATCCTATGTTGCCAGCTAGCATGTCCCGAGTAAAAGTGATTAAAAAACCTCACCTAATTACTTCTTGTGGCCTGCGTATTCAGAACGAGTACAGATAGCGATGCAGATTAAGACTAGGCGAATTCCTAGACATATTTTGGGACTATATTATGAGGAAGCACAGGCGAAGCACTGCTACTGCAGAGATATCACACAACACATGCACAACATACGCCGGTAAATGGGATTGCATGTGTTGTGTGATATCTGCAGTAGCAGTGCTTCCCCATAACATTGTTTTTTTTTTTTTTGGATCACTTTTACTCGAGACATGCTAGCTGGCAACATAGGATTCCATTCATTATGCTAAGCTAAGCTAGCAGCCAAACTAAAACAATGCATGCACTGAGACAAAAATGCATTTGCGCACATATCTAAATGTAGGAAGGATGTTGAATAAGCCCTATTTCTAAAAAAACGCTGGAGTGTTTCTTTAAGATGACGTACTCTTATAGGTCAATGGGCCTCAGCGCGGACAGCAGTTTCACCTCCGCAAGAGGGTTTCTGGGAGAGCCTCTGTAGCGACTGGTATCGGACGCTTGAAGCAGGACAGACTTGGGACGTTCGACTGCTCCGATCTTATTGGCGGTTGTCTTTGGTGCTTTATTGGTGACGTCTCCGAGCGCTGCTGGTTTCTTCGGAGGAACTGGAGGATTCATAGAGTGCGAAGCGCTAGCCGCACACCAACCCATCCTGACGTCCTTCCGGCTCCCGACCAAAGAGTTGATCCGTCTCACGGACTGCCGAACCGGCGTGCGCTGGAACTTCAGAGGAGATCGGACCGCTCTGGCTTTGGGCGATGTCAGAGTCATCATGTCGAAGAGTTTAATCTGCTCTGCGACTTTCATCCGGCGCGCTTCAACGGCACTCGGACGGCTCTCGGAGATATCCTGAGGACTGTCGGACCTCTTAACCATTGAAGACTCGCTTGGAAGGGATGTGTTCTGCGTTCTTGCTGCGTATGGAGTAGACTGGACCCTATTGGGCGTGTCCAGTCTGAACGCTGCAGGACTCTGGATGTCCAGCGCGTCGATCAGCTGACTGCAGTCTGCAGAACATACGCTGGCATCTTTTCGGAAACCCTTGCCTTGGTTTTCAAGCCAGAGAAAGCCGTTGAGGCTGGGGTCTGAGAACTGTGTTGGTCCACTCTCAAACAGAGCGCTGTCTATGTGTAGAGGCGACAGCGGCGTGAGCTCCAGGTGTCCGAACGTCTCACACCTTGATTTGTGTGAGGTTTCCGAGGGCAAAGCCACATCAGAGTTGAGCTGAGGCTGGTCGGGGCTCTCTCGGATGGACTCGCCGAACGCTTGTTGGATTTTCAGGAGCGTGGGTCCTGTGTGAGCGCGCTCATCACTGAACGAGTCCACGCCGCTGCAGAGGATCTTGGGAATGGCCTCCGGAGGTTTGCACACCCCGAGCGTGGGCTCAGAGCGGTGGACGCTCACCGGGGTCTCGGAGAGGGAATCTGATGGGAAGGTCAGGCCGACATCCGTAGTGTGTCCGCTCCACACACTGTCTGTTGAGTCACACTGCGGGGTCAAGAGGTTATCCTCCGATTTACTGATGAACTTGCCTGTGAAACAAACAGAGAATATAAGCACCGGTCAAACACAAGTCTCACCAAGGCTGCATTCATTTGATTGATAAATACAGTAAAACATTGAAATATTACAGAGCTGAGCGAAACATGATATACAGAGGCTCTCGCTGATGAAAGGCTTAAGGTGGTGAAGCACTAGAAGTCCTCGATTCTAAGGTCAAGGTTCGATTCTCATTCTTCATTTTTTTTTAAAGCACTGGTTGCTATGCCATTTTTAGACTAGACTTATGCAATATAATATCTAAGCTTTGTTCGTAAATGTACCACACTACATTGTCAAATAAAAATAAATATTACCATAATGTAACAACTTATATCTTCAGTCATTTGAAAACTTAAGCAATCTGTAGTCAAGACAACTAAATGTGCAGCTCAGACCTTCAATAACTTTCTGCTACATTATTGCACATGGAGGGAATCAGGCCATCCTTAAAAATATTTTGGTTTGCAGTAACAATACATTTTTTTTAAAAAAAGGGTCGGTAGGTCTTTTTTTTTTTTTCAAGTTTCAATGTAAAAAAAAAAGTACAATTTTGGTGATGGTGACGTCACTGACTGGGTCTTCAACCCGTGCCTTTGAGCGCATCTTTGCAAATGTATAGCTTTAATTAAGATATAATGTTAGGAAAAGTAAACTAAAAATATATATCATATGAAAATACGTTTATAAGGCAAAATAACACCAAATATAGGTAAATCCATGGACAACAGGCAGGACGAATGTAAAGATTCAATGTATTGGTAAAGACCAATATTTCTGATGATATTTCTGATGATTTATTGGATGACAAACAGGAGTGCAACATTCCCGAAATACAATAAGCAGAGTGGACTACCATAATGCCCAACATCTACTGCAGGCAAAAATAAAATCACATACGTTTTCTCGTTAAAACAACATTGTCATAATAAGGACATTTTGTAGGCTACACATCACTATACAACATAAGCCTTTATCCACATTAATATAGCCTATAGTCTACTATGTGCCTGTCACACTTCCATGTTTCTACACTAGATATATTAGTTTAAAAGTAGGCCTATAATATAAAGTAGCCTATATTAGTCTGGCGACTAAACGAAACAAAAAAAATTATTAGACAATGGCGATTCTATTGCCAAGGTTTGTGTAGAAGGTTGTGCTCACGTTTCATAATCAACATATGAAATTTTAAAAATAATATAGGCTAATAGTTAAACATAACTAACTACGAAACAATATAGGCTACGTTTTCTAACACCCTCTGTCTCATGAAGGCGCCGGCGCGACGCGTTCTCATGGATATTTTCCTTTATTTCAGCGGAAACCTCTCACATATGGGATGATTTTAGACTCACAATGATTAATACATGCACACAATTATCCATGAACTTTTCACTATTCACAAACAAATGCCTTTCAACTTGTATGTGCAAAACACAGAATTGCATGAATGTGCTGCAATTTGTACAAACAGAGACAGTTGTGAATGCAAAAATTCGATTTTGTATTAATGTTGGTCAGAATTTGTGCGTGCACGAGTACGATGTGCATTTGTGGATCTGGTGATGCGTGTGCATTCATTGACTCGTTTGTGAGTCGATCCCATTTGATTCATTTGGATTTTGAAACTTTCATTTCAACCGGTTTGGCCTTGCGATCCACACTCACACACACACACACACACACACACACACACACACACACACACACACAGCTGTCTAAGAAAACCTGCTACCACTAGATGGCAGTATTCTGCGAAACAGACAACGGCACCGAACGCTTCACAAATGCACATCTTTGTTGCAAGCGCAAATTATGAGACACTAATGCAAAATAAAACATTTGTATTCACAAAAATGTCTCTTTGTACAAATTGGAGCACATTCATGCAATTGTGTTTTGCACATACAAGTTGAAAGGCATTTGTTTGTGGATAGTGAAAAGTTCATGGATAATTGTGTGCATGTATTAATCATTGTGAGTCTAGAATCATCCCATACTCACAATACTCCGTCATTTTTAGCCATCAGATAAGAGCAATACATAATTATAAACTACAAATGGTCTGCTTTTATGTGTGTACACTCACAATAACAAGGGTCGTGGATTAAGGGAACAGGTTATTTTGCATGCGCTGCACTCCAAGTCCAAACGCCGTCTTCATTTAAAAAATGTATTTGTTTATTAACGCATAAAGTTTTTCTTTTAAAAAGCATTTCTAAATTCAGTTTATATTTTCAACAAACGAAATTAAGCCAAAATAACAAAAACAAAAACTTGAGTTACCATGCAAATTCAAACATTTAGTTCGTTTAATGTTATTTAATGCTTGAATAACACGCTATGTCTCCTTCCATTAAATAATGGCTAGAGCGGTATACCTGGCATAATTTTTGACTTATCATGAGAAAAAACAAAAACGCGTTTGGAGCGTCACAGGTTTTTATTTAAAAGAAAGAAACGTAGCCTTCGCTTGTATGTACGCCTAAGTTTATATGTACGTAGCCTAAGTTTATATTTACAATACGTACTAAAATATATTTCATAGTATTTTATTGTTTTTGTATTAGTTGTTTGAAGAGTAAAAAAGAAATTGGAACGTCTTTACACAAATTTACAACCGGAAGTCGGTCGGACTAAAAGCAAAAAAAAAAAAAAAAAGGAGTCGGTCCTAAATTGACAAAGTCAGTCGGGTTCTGACAAACAAGAATATTTTTACGGATGGCCTCACCGTAGCTTTGAGATGCACGTTCTACTTGGGATTTCTTAGCGTAGTTATAGCAGCGTATTAAATGCTTAAATACACCAGGGCCTGTACCATGATGGTAGATCAACAAACTCAGGGTTATAGGATTAGTTTTGAGTTGACAAAACCAAACCAATCAATTCAGGCTTTGTTGGTCCCATGATGCTGATCATCAACTTTCTCTGTCAACTCAGGCTTTGATCCTGAGTTTGTGGAGCGCGTGCTGCGTGAAAGTGTGACATCAGCAGTGAGCAGCCAATCACATGCCTTTCAACACAAAGTGTGACTAATTTCTCGCGAGAGCAAACGTGATCCAAAACTCTTTTGCTGAAGATAGACATTGAAGTATAAAGAATTTAAAAGCATTTACAAAGAAGAAAATAATTTTCCATGTAAGAGGATAAATAAAGAAAATAGTTGTGAAAGTAGTTTATATATATATATATATATATATATATATATATATATATATATATATATATATATATATTTTATTTTTTTAAAGCAGTCTCTTGTGCTCACCAAGTCTGCATGTATATATATATATATATATATATGTATATATATATATATATATATATATATATATATATATATATATATATATATATATATATATATATATATATATATATATATATATATATATATATATATATATATATATATATTTTAATATTTTGAAATATTATTAAAATGTAAAATAACTGATTTCTATTTGAACATATTTCACTATGTAATTTATAGTTGTACAATTATTATATTAAGTAATCATCATTAGACAATATATATATATATATATTATCATGTCGTGACCTTTAATTTGGAGCAAGAGAAACAGGGGGAGTGGCTTTATTGCATCAGAGATGAGTCACTTTGCTCACAGCTGATTGGTCAAACTTAAATCTCAGATCTCGAATCCAGAACATAACCTGCCCCGGAGCAGGTTAGCCGTGCAGCGTAAGATACCATGGCAACTAACACTGATTAAAGCCAAGGTACTTTCATAGTACCTAAAACCCAGGATTGGCTAAGCTTAAACATATCTGGCTAGCCAGTTAAACCGCTTCATGGTATAGGCCCCAGGACTCTTATTTTGAAATTCCTGCGCCTTACTATTGATGCTCATTCAAGTTCAGATGAAGGAGATAAAATGCATTGTTACAGCTGTCTAAAACGTATAACTATATAAACATCGTATACTCGTATATACGTATACAGTATATTCTTTACACCTCAGTGTTGTTGTACATGAAAAGGGACAATAATAACATTTACACTCAATGATTATATTCATTAAAATGGATTCTGCCTGAATGGGACAATAAAAGCCATCCCTACACCAACCCCTAACCCAATAAAGGCTTTTATTTTTGTTAAACATTTCATTAGGCACTTTATTTCCACATTTAGAACATTTAAATGCATTTCTGGTGTGATTTGTGATGAACAAAAAAGATAAGAACAAACTCTGCCTGTATTCGAACCCAGTCAATCGCGTCAAATTAAAGATGTATAAGTCACTTGCTTTACTGAGTGCGCCACTGAAGATGCGGAGATCTCAGCGCTGTTTTAAATCTGGTTTGGCCCAACCAGGCACTGGTAGGCGGAGCTAGTGCGAATAACACTTGCCAATAAGACACGCTATTTGCACTTAGTGTGAACAGACACCGTATACATTTTCCCTACACTTTTTGCACATTACTGTTGTTAATAAAAGTTAATTTTATCTGCATGTCAATTCATAATCCTTTGATATGTATATTACAAAATATATGGTGCCCATTTATACTGTGGAAAAGCTGGGGTTTATTCATATTCTGAAAGTTTTGGACCCCAGGTGTGTAAGCCGCAAATATTTCACCTAAACAAAATAAGTATCCAGATATGCAGAAACCCCATTTTAAAGACATTGAAATGTTCAATGAATCATTTTTGTGATTGTTTAGTACCCTGTAAAAACAGTTACATTACATTATTACCATAAACATTTTACAAAAATATAATAATAGGCAACATCTATAGTCTTTTTTTTTAATCTGAAAAAAGCTTAACAGATCAGAGAGATTACAAATCAGTGAAGCATTGGAATCGGCCGATGACAAGAAATCGGTACCGGCTGCAAAAATCCCGATCGGAGCTTCCCTAATGTTAATTCACTGTTTATGGAGCTGTCATATGAAATCAGTGTCATTTTCACTCGTGATGGTGTTCAGGAAAACAGCACTCTTGTAGGGCTCTATCATTTCCGCGATCGCGAAATCGGCATATTAACGTGGAATTTTGTGTTAAAGCTGCACTATGTAACTTTCCCGTCCACCGGAGGGCGCCGGAGTTTGATGACACCAAGGTTGAGCGAAGCATCCTGGGACTTGTGGTCTTCACCTCACAGTCGGTGGGAAGAGTCGGGATAGGACTCGGGCAGAAATCATGTTCATGATGTGATTATTAACGTTACTGTAGTGAAGCAGAGCTGGGGCGAGGCCGCTGGAGCGATTGCTAATGAGTAGGGTGTAAGAAAATATCGATACACGTGAATATCGCGATATTATGATTGGCGATACTGTATCGATTCTCAAAAACGCTGTATCGATATTTATATATTTATTTAGATCCAAGATTCGTAACTTTGTGTTCCGTTTAAAATCACAGACTGTATGAAACCCAACCGCTAGATGGCAGTGTTATCTCAGAGCGCAACTGATACGGAGCCAGAGAAGCGCGAGATGAAGGTGCATCGCAGCTCACGTGACGATAGAGTTACTCCGGGATACAGAGCTGAAGTCCGGACTCATTTTGACTTCAGCTATAAAGAAGCCACTAAGGAAATCAACAAGAGTCATTATGTTAGCAAAATAGGCCAAGTTAAGATCCAATACTCAGGAAACACATCGAAAAATCTATTCTAAAATATTTTTTTTTATTTAAAAGCAATTGCAAACATATCAAGATATATCGAATATCGTAAAAATTTGAACAATATCGAGATATATATATTTTTTGGATATCGCCCAGCCCTATTGTACCTCAATAAATTTAAGGTCATTCCTATATGATGTTTTATGTTATTATTTTAACATTAAAGCACTCTTTTTAAGACTAAAATAACAGTAAAGCATGGCTCGACATTAAGCCTGAAGTAAATCGGTCATTCACTTGTCCGAGGAAAAAATGTGCTTTTTTTGTGTTGTAAATATGATTTATTCTGAAGCAATATTCTAACCAGTGTTCAATCAGATTTGACATATTCAAATCTGCATATGTGATATTTTTACCTTTTATAAAGGGCATTTTTCCCTAACCTTATTAAATATAGACCATGTTTCAGCTTTCCTTTTATTTTCTTAAATTTGTTCTATAAATTAAATTAGAATAAGATGCTATAGGGCTGTTACCAATCAAATTAAATAATTAACACAGAAAAATTACAACTGCATTAAATAATAGGACCGTCTGAACGAGTGAGTCATGGAGTCGATTCGTTCAAAAGGCTGATTCATTCAAGAATGTAAGAGTCGTGTACGAACAGGTCACTGAATCTTTGATTCAACTGATTCATTCAAACACTGAACCGTTCACACGGTTGCTGTGAGACGTGTTACGGTTCTGCTGTGATCTGTGTTTGGAAATATTTTCGCTGCTGAAAGAGCAAAAACAGTCAATATTGCATCTGAAATGTGAGTGACTAGTGTTAATGAATTGTTTATGGATCTGTCATATGAAATCAGTGTTACTCAGTCGTGATGGTGTTCAGGAAAACAGCACTCTTGGTTGTGTAATGTTGCTTAACTGTATTGTTATAAATATAAGCGCTCATGTGTTATGGTTTCTCCTCGAGAGGCTGCGCGAGCCTCAACAGCTCAACCTTGTTTCCGTCAGTTCATTATATATTATTATCCACTATCGATTAGGGCTGTCACTTTACGCTCGAAAATCGATTGCACAATCGGTCGGACCAACCAACACAAGTTTCGAAAACGAAAATAGGGAATCAATTTTAACCAAATATGTACACTATTATTTTTAAACGAATTACAAATTTAAAAAGTTATTAACAGGTATTATTTATATGTTGAATTATGTTTTTATAACTGACATGAGGTCATATTGTGACGATTGCGGTGTGCGTAGAAAGAGTGAGCAGTATTACGCTATTTCCTCCAGAATGGAGAACGCCTTTCTGAATATCCCGTTGATTCCTGAAGCTCATTCCGCTCATCCCGAAATGCCCTTTGTGACGTGCTGGATCAAATACAGGTCTGTCTGAAATAATGGCTATAGCGCTGCCCCAACTAAAGCTTTTGTTCTAGTGGTTCATTTAAGCCGTTATTTAAGTCATTGTATGCTATATTTTCTTATTAATTATTAAATCAATGCAATTAGTCGATAAAACAATTGATTAAAATTAAGATACAATTTATATAAAACGAAATTCACTTTAAAGAAATGCTTTAAGTGGTCAAAATAATTTCTGACCCCATATTTCCCATCTTATGTGTCCTGTTCAGTTTTCATATTCAAGGCTAAATTAAATTTAAAAATAACTATTTAATATTTTTAATTAATTAGATATATTAATATTTGATAGTGGAGCTCCGCACATGCTCTGCTGAGGTTGGACAGGAGGGTTTTTAGTTCATTTTATTTCCTGTCGCTGTGCAGGCTGTTTTATTGTTATAGGACTGTGTAAACACTCAATAACCCTTTGATTTAAAGGTTTAACCCTCTGGGATTCTTCATTTATGGGTCACACTCAGGACCTTCGGGTCAAAAATGACCCGGAGGGCGGGATTAAGATAAAAAAAGATTTGAGTAAAATCAATGAAATATATATTTTTGTTTTGAGATAATTTTATGATTTATAATGAATATTTATGCAATAATTATTACCCAATTTTTCCCATTGAATATAATAAAAAAAAATATATATATATTAGGGCTGTCACTTTTTATTCGATATTCGAATATGCATTTGAATATGACGTGAAATATCCGTAATCGAACTATAAATAAACCATCAGTTTTTAAAGTGCCATATAGTGCATTTTTTACAGTCTATGATTTTAGACAGTTTGTTTTTTTATTTTTTTGTTTGCCATCTCATCCAATAGAGGGCGCTCTAAACGTATTGTAGCGTCGGCCCATGACCAAATCAAGCGAATAATAGCCAGTGTGTTTTTAAAATGGAAGATAATTCTCAGAACGGCCAGCCTGAGCGGACAATTCACCCTTCGCAGCGAGTTTGATTGACAGGCGATCTGAGCAATGAAATCGCAGAATTTGCCGTTTTGTCCGACAAAGCAGTCAGGAGATTAACGCTGGTGGAGTTGAACGGTGTGTACTGACTAGGGCTGAACGATATTCTGTTTTAACATCAACATCGCGATGTGCCTGTGAGCGATAGTCACATCGCCGGAACATGCGATGTGAAGGGTAGTAGCCCAGGGTGGGAAATTAGCACCCGGTGGGTTGAAAAACATTTTTATTGGTTACTACTTAAAACATTCCCTGTAATGGATTAGACAGCTTTTGTCGAAGAATGCTGTTGCTAGTAACAATAATGCACTTTTGTCGAGTAACTCTGAGCTGAGGTTACGGACAGACGAAAAAAAAAAAAGGTTACAAAAATGTGGCGACATATCCCCGGGGTTTAAAGGCCAGCCGCGGAGGAAGCAGTGTAGCGGACCCCGTCTGGGTGATGGCTAGCCTGGATGCCAGCCGAATTTAGCCCCGCCCACAAATTTTTTTGCTCAGGCAATTCGGTCTGGCCTCGCTCCATAGAGGAGTTATTATGCCTGAACAGAAACTGTTCGGACCAATGAAATCATCAGGGCAGGCTTTAGACGATGATGGACAGATGATCAACAGTATCGTAATCATCCACGTCATCAAAGGCGCTTTGGGTTGAGTTTGCTCTTATCCTAAACGGAGAACTTGTTCGTATATGCATTCACAGTCACTATTTCTCTCAGAAACGATGATCGTGTTGGGAAGTACTCTGCGTATCCTTAAATTCTTTTATTACAATACTGGCAAAGATCGTTTACTCTCATCTTTTTCTTGTAACGTTACTTAATCCAGCGCGCATGCAGACAGGGTTGCCACTTTTTTTTGCAATGTCGCGCACAATTGCTTCTCAAAACTATATCCCAAAACAATAACTTTCCGGGGGGTTCTCCGGATAAAAAATGGCGTTTGGTTGGCAAAATGTTATTTTGGCAAGGTTGCCTGCTAAAATTCGCATTCCTGGGTTTATATAATCACATAATTGGGGTCGCTTCAACCCGCGGACATGGAGAAAAACACGGACTTGGCAACAGTGCAGTCGAGTTCTGCTGATAACTAACGTTACGCGGCGCTCCGCTGCTCTGATTGGTTGTAGGTGTATCCAATTGAGGTCTTTCCTGGCTCGGTTGAAACACGCCCCATAATCAAAGCCCAATGGAGCGGCACCAGACTCATATTCTGACTAGAATTGAGTATGGCCACGCCAGGCTAGGTGATGGCCAGATTTTACTGGTGTTTCAGGAGTTTATTGAAACCGTTTATCTCCAAAAATCACCGTAAGAGCTGAACAAAAAGCAAAGAAGTGCATATACCTCGTACACAAACTCAATCTCCATAGCAGTATCAATAACACAGCGTAATACACAAAATACTCATTACAAATTACAATAAGCAAGTACATACACGCCTTAAGCCTTTTCAGGGGGTGCAAAACAAACTGTAAACTTTAAATCTGCTTAAATCCACTGAATGATGAACCGCAAGCTCTCCATATCGCTCCGTAGACTGCAACACCCGTCAAAATAAAAGTCCCTACTTATTAAGACGGATAAAAACCTACTTAACCTACCTTAAACCTATTTAAACATACATAAATTTAAAAAATATACACAAAGACAAATTATAAAATAATTCACAATGAAGTATGTTACAAACAAATTACTCTCTTTTCTTAATCAGCATATGAAATTAAAACAATAATAATATAGGCTAATATTTAAACAAAGCTTAACCAAGTCTCATATCAAGTGCAGTGCCGTACAGCCAGTGTTGGGCAGTAGCGAGATACAAGTTGCGACACTACTATAGCTTAACTACATGTTTCAGTAGCTCTGGTACTTTTAAAACAGGGTAGGCTCACTGGTAAAACCATGTTCGCTCAAATCTCCCTCAGACATTAAACCTATTCTGTACTTTAGCCTACTGTACCTGTTGTAGCCATTAAACAATTTATTTTGTTTCATATTTATGTTTAGAAAATATAATGCTATTTTTAAATTTAGGCCATATTGATTATTAAAAGTGCAAAGCGCAATATGTCAAAGACAGAGTGGGTCAGAAATTATTTGACCACTTAAACTTTTTTTGTAGAAAGCCTTTTTTAAAGTGAATTTCGTTTTGTACAAATTGTGTCTTAATTTTAATCAATGTTCTGCTTTTGTGTTTACAGAAATGTTCTAATTTTGGAATAAAATATTAAGTGACTTTGTCACTTGAAATGGAGCTTGCTTTTAGTGAAATTATTAATATCATGGAATGGTAACTATTGACTTTAGCCTGGATTGATGGCTCTCAATACCGCAATATACATCGTTGGGAAAAAAAATAATCGCAATGTAATTTTTTTCCAATATCGTGCAGCCCTAGTACTGACGTCTTTCCGCGGTTGAAACATTTCTTTCAGTGTTCATTCATGTTTATTTGATGCTTATCAGTGAATTAGAAGGAAGAGATGATCGAGCAGCTTTAACTGAGGCGCTACAGTGATCAAGACACATTAAAGAGCCACAAAACGCTATTTATTGTTTACATTTCTTTAAAAAATGTTTTACAAAATTTGAAAGTTGAGACTGTTTCATATCAAAAGTAACTTGCTATCCTGTCTGTCGGTGTGTTGCCAGTGTCCTCTTTGCTCCACGATGTGTTTTCTCCACATGAGAACGTGTGTGTGTGTGTGTGTGTGTGTCACGGCTTGTCATACATAGCAACAGTAACTAAAGGGGGCGGGTCTTTGCGAACGGTAGATATTCGAATACATTAGAATACTTTGCTTGATATTTGATATCAGTTCGAATTAGATTTTTCTCAAAAATGACAATAATATATATAGTTTTTTTTATTAAAACTGTATTTTATTTTAGAGTCAAGCCTAGGCCTCATGAAAGCAATTTTTTAAAATGCGATCGGTGCCACCCGGTGGACACATTGAGCATTTTTATCATGCAATAGCACATTTTTACCACTATAGTGGATCTTGCGTTTTATTAAAAAAATTAAAACATCGTAGCTTCATCGGAATGGTCCGAAACTTGGTGACTTTATTGGTACTTGGTATATGAACACACACAAAAACAGGATTGGGGACAGGATTTGAAAAGTCTAAGTGGTCGTAAAAAAAAAAAAAGTCACACTCAGGGCCTTCGGGTCAAAAGTGACCCCCATAGGAAGTGAATGGGAAATTGGCTGAATGAAAAGAGTGCAAAACACACACACACACAAATGAACGCGTGCCATTCCAAAAGCTAATTGTGTTTTTTTGTGTGTGTGTGTGTTTTTTTGTCTGTTTTGTACTCTTGATGATTTATAGATCCACCCCTTCACTGTTGAGTCCTTTTTTCTGCATCCAGGCTGATTTGTAGATTGTATACACAAAAAAACTACATTTTTCATATTTCATTTTCATTTAGCCAATTTCACTTCCTATGGGGGTCACTTTTGACCCGAAGGCCCGGAGTAGGGCTGTAGCTATCGTTTCTTTTAGTAACCGAGTATTCTACCGTTTATTCCATCGATTAATCGAGTAATCGGATAATAATTACTTTTTTCTTTATTAAAGAGTAATACTAAATATATAAGAGAAAATAAGACAGGTATCTTAAAATTAACATCTAATTTGTTTTCTTTTTAGAAAAATAAAGTTTTATTGCTGAAATTGCATACATTAATGTGAAAATAACCCATTTTAATGCATTCAATTGCCACATTATAAAAATCTATTTCAAATTACTTTAAAAAGGAAAACATAGTTCAGTCTAAACTAAACCTACAACCAATAAACCAAAATAATATTAATATAAATAGCAATAATCCCTTAACATTCCATATGTTTAAAGCTTAACTTTAAAGTTTCAGCTTCAGTTCAGGAATGACATAAGCCTTTACTGTCTCCTGAAGGCTGTGAGGCTTTTGTAAGAAGCAAAAAATATTGGACAGGAAGGAAACTTGAAATAAGAACAAGAGTACAGATGGTCATACTAGAGATGCGCGGATAACTTCACCGAATTCGCTGTTAAAAACACACCATCCATCCGCACCCGATCGTCATAAACTCAAATCCTCAATGTAAGCGCGATGCTATCGTCACATATAAGCTACACTGAAGTAGGCTGCTTTAAAACAAATCTTCTTTGGCGAAATTACACGTTTTAAATAACCCAAACAGGTTGACAAACTCTACATCACACGGAGGAGTAACTACTGGAACATGAGCACACGCGAGAGATGAGTTTGTATTTAATTCAGATAAAGCAGCCTTCATCGCATATACAGATCTACATTTTGAGCTAATCATATTCATCATTGTAACACAGCTTGTTTTATTAAGTTAGTAGCTATAAATATTGCTCGTATCTCCTCAGCTGCCGCGCGAACTGCCGCAAATGAAACATGTTCAGTGTCGTATCCTGAAGCTCAACACACAGTCGTCTTCATTTAACAATAGCGAGACTAAATGATATTAGCAGTGCTGATGCCAGTCTCTTTTGCATTGCGGTCTTTGATCTCGACATGAGCTAAAAACGAAAGTTAAAGAGCGACACATTCATTGCGTTTTACCGTGAAATGAGTTCCGCGTCTTAATTAAAATCAACACATCAATGATTTCTCTCATCCACCCGCAATTTTTGGGATGTTTACCCACCTGAACCGCGGATTTAACCGCCATCCGCGCATACTCCGAGTCCTTACACAAAATAAAATTATTTCTGCAACACCCGTGTGTAGTTAAATGAACTAAACGAAGCGTCGAGACAGATGATTTTGCCTCGAGGATTTTTTCAATTCGAGTAACTCGAGTAAGTGTGACTTTTTTTTTTTACGACCACTTAAGACTTTTCAAATCCTGTCCCCATTTTTGTGTGTGTTCATATACCAAGTACCAGTAAAGTCACCAAGTTTCAGACCATTCCGATGAAGCTACGATTTGAAACATTTAAAGTAAAAAAATTATTTCTGGTCAGAAATGACCGAATACCCCCAGAGGGTTAATATAGTCCATTGCATTATGATTGCAAGAAGAATCAACCATGTCAAAAATGCGATGTGCAGTCACATGTCCTGGTGTGTGTGTGTGTGTGTGTGTGTGTGTGTGTGTGTGTGTGTGTCTGTGTGTGTGTCTTATGACAGTCCACTCTGCTTGTTTTTTTGGGGTTTTTTTCAGAATGTTGCACGAAACTTCACGCCAATAAATCATCAGAAATATTGCTGACTTGTACTCGTCAACCTTGTCTCAAGCACCCTCTTTACTTGCATCCTAATGCCCGTTAGTTGTCCGTGGATTGGCGTATATTTAGCGTTGTAAATGTAAACGTCATTTAAAATCGATTTTAGAATCAATTCAATGAACACTTAAGTCTCAAATCGAAAAAACAAAAAAAAAGTGACAGCCCTACTATCGATCGGCACCTCATTTGGGTGATTTTTGTTGTTGTTGGCGTTTCAATCCGCTTGTCCGGTCAAGCAAGACAAATTCTCTTTCACTGCCCCTTCAAATTCCTGTGCAGGAGTATTAAAGAAAAACCCAAAACACTGACCTTTCGAGGGGCTCTTGATCAAAACAGCCGGACTTAACTCCTTGGTGAAGTGAAAACCGGTACCGCTCTCTTGTGTTGCAAGGCGCCACCCTATGACCTCTGACCCCTTTGGCCCCAGTTGTGAATGTGTAATGAGGTTCTGTTGAGATAGAGGCAGCTTCTTTTTACTCTCCGAGTCATCATGTCAGTGTAATAATTTACTAAAGAAGAAAAATACTGATTTCTGGTCAAGCATCTTTTTTTATTGGAGCATATGCATGCATAAAATAATGACCATGGCGAGGAATAACCCAAAACCACAAGGATACACTTTTTTAATTGGAAAAATAAAATGGTTATAATATTAATATTTCTACTTAAAACATTTTAGTAGTATCAGCTTCTCATAAATAAAACCATAAAGATATGTCCAATGTTACATCATTTACACAAATATTAGAACAAACAATCACATTTTCTAGAATGCTTAAACACCGTAAAGCATCCTCAATCATATTCCAGATGTTCTGTTTTTTTCCCATAAACTGCAAAACCATGCCTGAGTAAAACCCCAAGAACACACCGATATCTAGATATGGTCTCCTGATCATTAATAGCAGCTGTGCCTGCATTACACCACCACTAGATGGCGCCGGTGCACGTGCTGAACACAACTCCTCAATTCTGTTCCCATGGCTTGATGTGTGTTATCATTAATGTGCATGTCATGCGGATCAGAGCGCTGGGGATTGGTCAGTCTCTGCTGGAGGTTGACAGAGATGATGTTTCTGAACTTACAGACTCGCGGCTGGATTTGCCCAGACTGAAGCGCAGACGCAGAGATTTCCTCACCGGCTCTTTCTTCACGGCTCTGGGAGAGAAACAGCCGGCCTTCCCCGACTCCACCCTGGAAGCAACGAGACAGGTGATCCATTATCCTCAATTAGATGATATTTTGCTGAGTGTTTTTGTTTGGTAACGTGGCAGGTTTCATGCAAGATATTTTACAGGGTCAGTGAACACACAAATGTTAATCCTGTCATTAATTCCTCTCGTTCCAAACCCGTCAGACTTGCGTAAACAAAGTTCTTCGCTTCCGGGTCAGGGGTCAGAGCCCCGGCTCTACGCCATATGTCAGGTCCTTAATTAGATTTTTATATGTAACAAGGACACTGTAAAATAAAGGGTTACCTGATGTTTGTTTTTAATGTTTTAAACATAAAACATTGATATTTTAAAAAGAAAAGGTACTCTAAATATGAAATTAAAACCGCCAGTAGGTGGCAGCGAGTCACTGTTAATGAGCGAGTCGTTGAGATTCGACCGATTCATTCAGGAACAAAGCATTTGACTCTCTTAATGAGTGAGTCATTGAATCATTCATTCAAACGATTCATTCAAATGACCAATTCATTCAGGAACAAAGCATTTGACTCTCTTAATGAGTGAGTCATTGAATCATTCATTCGACCGATTCATTCAGGAACAAAGCATTTGACTCTCTTAATGAGTGAGTCATTGAATCATTCATTCAAACAATTCATTCAAATGACCAATTCATTCAGGAACAAAGCATTTGACTCTCTTAATGAGAGAGTCATTGAATCATTCATTCGACCAATTCATTCAGGAACAAAGCATTTGACTCTCTTAATGAGTGAGTCATTGAATCAATCATTCGACCGATTCATTCAAATGACCAATTCATTTAGGAACAAAACATTTGACTCTCTTAATGAGTGAGACATTGAATCATTCATTCGACCGATTCATTTAAATGACCGATTCATTCAGGAACAAAGCATTTGACTCTCTTAATGAGTGAGTCATTGAATCATTCATTCAAATGACCAATTCATTTAGGAACAAAATATTTGACTCTCTTAATGAGTGAGTCATTGAATCATTCATTCAAACAATTCATTCAAATGACCAATTCATTCAGAAACAAAGCATTTGACTCTCTTAATGAGTGAGTCATTGAATCAATCATTCGACCGATTCATTCAAATGACCAATTCATTCAGGAACAAAGCATTTGACTCTCTTAATGAGAGAGTCATTGAATCATTCATTCGACCGATTCATTCAGGAACAAAGCATTTGACTCTCTTAATGAGTGAGTCATTGAATCATTCATTCAAACGATTCATTCAAATGACCGATTCATTCAGGAACGAAGCATTTGACTGTCCTAATGAGTGAGTCATTGAATCAATCACTCGACCGATTCATTCAAATGACCGATTCATTCAGGAACAAAGCATTTGACTCAATGAGTGAGTCATTGAATCATTCATTCGACCGATTCATTCAGAAACAAAGCATTTGACTCTCTTAATGAGTGAGTCATTGAATCAATCATTCGACCGATTCATTCAAATGACCAATTCATTCAGGAACAAAGCATTTGACTCAATGAGTGAGTCATTGAATCATTCATTCGACCGATTCATTCAGAAACAAAGCATTTGACTCTCTTAATGAGTCAGTCATTGAATCAATCACTCGACCGATTCATTTAAATGACCGATTCATTCAGGAACAAAGCATTTGACTCTTTTAATGAGAGAGTCATTGAATCATTCATTCGACCGATTCATTCAGGAACAAAGCATTTGACTCTCTTAATGAGTGAGTCATTGAATCATTCATTCAAACGATTCATTCAAATGACCAATTCATTTAGGAACAAAACATTTGACTCTCTTAATGAGTGAGTCATTGAATCATTCATTCAAACGCAGGGGTGATAGCGTTCGGCACCACGCCGGATTTCCGGCGTAGGCTACTGTGGCTGCTGAAAAAAAAAAATTAGGTTCTTGTTATATTGGTCTACAGCGGCGTTTTAGTGTTAAAAAAATAATAATAATAAAAAGATTGTCTAATGTTTATTTGATGTCTGTTTTTAAAAGCACGGAAGAGAATATGTGCTGTTCTGTTAGACATCGTTTCAGCTATTAAAATAGTTCCGTTTTGTATGTATGGCAAAGTGATTTCGTTTCTGTTTTTATTAATTAAGTTGTAATGGGAAGATTTTTTATTCCTCAGATATAAATAAGGTATAGGCGCATATCCATTGGTTTGTGCGGAGAGTGGAAGCTTGCACAATGCAATACAGAGGCGCCAGAGCCGTCACTTGCACTTTTTATCCAGTGGAAAGCGAATTATCCTCAAAACAATACATGCCTTACCGACATCAAATACATAGATGGAGAGATTTAAATTGTTGCTTAACGAAATAAAACAAATCAAACCAAAAACTCTTTCATTATATCTGTAAAGATGCATTTCTCGCGTCAAAGTGGAGATTTCTATTAAGGATCTTGCGTCACTGATTTAGAATACACTAGTTTATTCATAAATAATTCAAATATCCCCTTACCCTCCGACACATTCATTGTTATGTACAAGGAATACAAGTTGATGTTGACCAGTGGTTTTCAAACCCTGGGTCGCGAGAATTAAAAAAATTGCCAAAAGCTAGTTACACTAAAAATAATAAATAAATATTTTTCATAAAATCAGTCTATAGGCCGATAGGCCTATATAAAAGGAATAAATATGCGAAATATAATTGATTTAAATAATTAACAGATCAAACAAAAGAAAGAAAGAAATGTGTGACAGTTGCTGCTGTTTGGTTTATTGTTTGAGGCGGTGCTCCTTGAACAAGTTCACGGAATGGAAACCCAGACGACAGAAAGCACATCTTGTTTTCTTTATTTTACAATAGCACAATGTAAGTAAACACTTTGCAATTTTTAACGATGTCCTTCTCTTATTATTTGTATGACCAAAATGACGGAGTGTTTTATTTATGTTTCTCTGCTCGCTCGTGCAGAGCTTCACGCGCAAAACAAACATTCCAGCATTGCAAACTTGACATCGCAGTCAGTCAGTTCATCATCAAAATAAAATAGTTAACCTAATATATAAAAAGTTACACAGCTCAGTTCAAATAGTCAGTAAAAGCCAACAATTCGTGCCATTCAGCGTGAGCACTGCTCCACTGTGGTGTTCCCAAATATAGAGACCTGCGCGACGGAAACCTTCTCCCGCCTCCCGCCCGCATTAAAGTATAAAACGTTTTTTCTGCGTCCCCATGACACTATTTCAAGTAATTTAATGTAAAAGCAACCCAGTGCGTGGTTTGGCGTGGCAGAATGCGCAAAGTGCGCTCCATTCATAATTTAAAAAAGATGACATCTCATTTGATCGCAATCTCATAAAGCTCTTGTTATCAATAAAACTGACTGCGCAATGGATCTTCCATAATGTATAAATTGTATTTGTTATAATCAGAGGATTTACCAGCATTCAGGATTCAGAACTGCGCAAAAACTCAGACGTTTTGAGCGGTGAGTGGATTCTATCTTAAATGCATCTGTTTGGCCATTGCGCTCTAGAAATAAACACGTATAGGCCTATTCGTGACATTGCACAGCGCAGCAAAACAATTTATAAACAGAAACTCTGCCTATACTTGCACCCGTAGCTAAATCGTTTTATTTTGTGTTAGTTGTTCTTGTTGATTTGTGCAATAGATGCATAACAATTTATTTGTTGATGTTTTATTTATTTTTTTAGAAATTTCTATTTTTATGGAGTCCCGCGAATAGTTTTATTCTCCCGCAACCCGCACACACACACACGAATACCTTACCGCCTGCACCCGCACTCAGCCATCAAATCTAGTCCTCGCTGCACTCTTATGCGTTGAGTCCCGCGGGAGTGCAGGTCTCTATTCCCAAGCACATTTTTGCGCAAGTGAAGAGGATGATTTTTTTCCATCAATATTGGGATGCGAGTGAAGTACAAAGCCTATAATAAATAATTGTTATACATCCAAATGAAATAGGCTACATCGCGAATATGGAAATTGGATTCGAATGAGGGAGTCAGGCTACGAGACCAAAGCTGGTTACTTTCAGTTTCTCATTAAATTATTTCGCTTTTGGCTTTATATAGTTATTTTTTATTCTTGATCCATTCTGAATACTGTTCACTTTGAAGGATTTGATGTGGAGTGAGGGGAACTAAAATAGCTATGTCTGTAGTGTTTATAATGTTTGTACATTATTTTGCTTTATATACAGTTTTTTCTGGATGCAATTAAATGCGACTTGTACATGACTTAGGCCTACCTGATTTTTCTCTCTCAAAAACATTTGCTGCATGCTTAAAATACACTACAACTACACTATAACAAATATATATATATATGTATATATATATATATATATATATATATATATATATATATATATATATATATATATATATATATATATATATATATATATATATATATATATATATTTGTTATAGTGTAGTTGTAGTGTATTTTGAAGCATGCAGCAAACGATTAATTCGTTAAAATTATTGTTGGTTAACGGTTAACCAGTTAATTAGCCCATATATAGGCCTATATCAAATTAGTGCAGAATCAACTTTAATTTGCAAACGCCCAATGATCAAAAGCGGTTGTGTGGAAAAGTGCTGAGCTGAACTTTTGTGCCATCTAGTGGTTTAATGGAGAATGCAGTCAAATGGCCCATTGTATATAGCCTAAGTATTATGCCTATATATGGGTCGCGACAACTTAAGAAAAAAAAAGAGGGTCGCTCTTAAAAAAGTTTGAAAACCACTGATGTAGACTAATATAAATTTAAAATACATCGTTTTAATAAATACAAATCAGCAAAACGATTTCAAGTGATAGGCATTATTCAATTAAAAGTATCAATGAATAAAACATTATGTTGACCAGGTGGATTATTCATTGAAATCATGGAGAATGACATTTAGTTTTATTTTCATCATGAATGATATGAGTATATTCATTTTTTATAGTTTTTCAGTTGAATGGTGCATATTTTGCAATTAAATTTGTTAAAGAAAAATGAATGTGTGTCCTTTTCATGTCCTTTAGGTAATCAATTCCTGTGTACTTTGGAGTACTATTATTGCCACTTACTGACCTGTCTTGGTATGACTGTAGCATCTGCAGTATTACTTCCAGTGATTGTACTAAGATGGGCTAATAAGGTCAATGTAGGCACTGAACATATTGAGAAGAAAATGCTGTTTTCTTGAATAATACTGAGGGCATAATGCAAATATGAAAATATCTAAAAAAGAGCCACTTGTCAATAATGATGATCAGGGTTATACATACTTAGGCTGTTTATATATTTGGGCCCAGGGCCAACAAGTTGTGTTAAAAGTGCGTCGCATACATAGTACCCTCTCGGGGCAAGGAAAAAAGTTCAGGCTCAGGAATTTTTTCACTATCAGCCCTGCAAACGATTCATTCAAATGACCAATTCATTTAGGAACAAAACATTTGACTCTCTTAATGAGTGAGTCATTGAATCATTCATTCGACGATTCATTCAAATGACCGATTCATTCAGGAACAATTAATGAGTGAAAATAACCGTGTTTTTCTCCCACCACCCGCTTAAAAATCCCCGGCCGAATGACCTCCTGTTTTCAGACAAACACCAGGGTCGTGTGGTCATTTAACTGCCGCCCGAATCCACATCTGAGTTCACTTCATAATTCACTGTTTAAAACCTTTTTGACCCGTGCAGAGCACCGTACGGTTGCGCTTCACTGTAATAAATGGATTTTAAAGATCTAGCCTACACTTGTGTTACTGAAATACGGGATGTCTCTGCTAGGGCTGCTGAATCAGTACAGATGAGGAGGAGATCTTTATCGTACCTGCTCACACTGCGGTCTCTCAGTCGCCTGCTCTTCCTCCGGGCAGAACTGCTGGACAGACGTGAGCTCCTGCCCACAGACGCCAGGAACCCGCTGTGAGACGAGTCCAGCGCCCCCGCGGCACTGTGTGCTGAGAGAACAGGACCACATGAGCACACAGAACCTCACGCCACAGCGCTCCAACACCACCTGAAGCTCACCTGATCCGGGCGTGGACGACCCTCCGAACAGAGCGCTCGGGAACAGCTCCAGGCCCAGGTTCTTCTTGATGGAGCGGCGCTTCTTGTTGGAGAAGCCGTGAGTGTGTGCCGGCTCGTGCGGTAGTTTGCGCTTCGGAGTCATGATGACCGGAGTGGCCATGGAGAAAACTGAAGGGAATAATGGGAGTTGCACATTATTCCTCCTTCTAAGGAAATCAGAGAGCCAACAGAATGACAGACTAAGCGTAAGCGACAGAGTACTCATTTAATGTGAATCCAGTCATTAATTCCTCCTCTTAAACCCGTCAGACATAGTCCTGATGAACTCCCAGAGCCCTCCATGAACACTTTTAAGGTCCAGAAAGGAAGTCGTTAGAACAGCCCATGTGACTCCAGTGGCTCCGCCTTAATGTCATGTGATTACTTTAGTGAGTAAAGCCGACTCACCCTTAAAAGTGTTCATGTGCCGTCTATGGAGGGGTCAGAGAGCTCTGGGAGGTCATCTGATGGGTAGGGAATGACCGGATTCACACGTGTGTGAGCGGTCCCTTTAAAGGCAACATATCCTCACAAGTGCTGAAAGACACATTGCGCTGTATATCATCCGTGTCCCATTGAAAACAAGAACAAGCGGAGATGCGGGGGTGATGTGAAGCGCAGGAAGGCGTGCTCATGCATGAAGCGGATCATGTGACGGGCGGGAGATCCTGTACGCACCTGCTCCATCAGACTGAGGGGTGTGTGTTGGGGTTCTACTAGTTTTAAACCTATTCAGAGCTCCATTTACCACATCTGGAATACAAAACACACCCACTCAACCAACACAACTCATCATGCGCCTGCAGACTAGGGGTGTGCGATACTGACAAACAGCTCTCCGTGTTTTCTGGGATTTTATCGATAATGATAATTAGATGATATTTTGCTGAGTGTGTTAGGTTTGTCATATTGTGTGTGGTGATTAGTTCACAGCAAATCATAGTTTAAATAGATTTTTACCTTTTATGGGCATGTTTACCTTCATTTTTTCTAACCTTATTATATGTATGCATCATATTTTACGTCAAATTCTTACATTTAACCAAATTCAAATGAAATCAGTATAGATTGATTGATTGATTGCAGTGGGGAGGAAACAAGTGGCATTAGATCATGTACACACACTGCTTAATGAGCTCAGAGGGACACGCGTGTGTTTAACCTGCCGTTACACATGCAGAAATGCTTATAATAATGGGTTACACTACAGCGTCATTGTTACAGTGTAATTATATATTCATTAACTGCATGTACTTACTATAGGGTTTAGTTGAGGGTTAGTTGCATGTAATTATGCATAATTTACTTATATTACTATGGTAACTTCATGCAGCATATGTAACAAGGACACCGGGGTTACCTAATAATGTTTGTTTTTAACAAAATGGATATTTAAAAATTAAGCTTAAAAGATTAAAACCACCAGTAGGTGGCAGAGAGTCAGTTAATGAGCGAGTCGTTTAGATTCAACCGATTCATTCAGGGACGCAGCATTTGACTCAATGAGTGAGTCATTGAATGATTACATTTAACTGATTCATTCAGGAACGAAGCATTTGACTCAATGAGTGAGTCATTGAATGATTAAATTTAACTGATTCATTCAGGAACCAAGCATTTGACTCTCGTAATGAGTTAGTCATTGAATGATTACATTTAACCGATTCATTCAGGAACGAAGCATTTGACTCTCTTAATGAGTGAGTCATTGAATGATTAAATTTAACCGATTCATTCAGGAACGCGAAGCATTTGACTCTCGTAATGAGTGAGTCATTGAATGATTAAATGTAACCATTCAATGACTCATCATAAAGAGAGTCAATGCTCCTGAATGAATCGTTACATTTAACTGATTCATTCAGGAACAATGCATTTGACTCTCTTAATGAGTTAGTCATTGAATGATTAAATTTAACCGATTCATTCAGGAACGAAGCATTTGACTCTCTTAATGAGTGAGTCATTGAATGATTAAATGTAACCGATTCATTCAGGAACGAAGCATTTGACTCAATGAGTGAGTCATTGAATGATTAAATTTAACCGATTCATTCAGGAACGAAGCATTTGACTCTCTTAATGAGTGAGTCATTGAATGATTAAATTTAACCGATTCATTCAGGAACGAAGCATTTGACTCAATGAGTGAGTCATTGAATGATTAAATTTAACTGATTCATTCAGGAACCAAGCATTTGACTCTCGTAATGAGTGAGTCATTGAATGATTAAATTTAACCGATTCATTCAGGAACGAAGCATTTGACTCTCTTAATGAGTGAGTCATTGAATGATTACATTTAACCGATTCATTCAGGAACGAAGCATTTGACTCTCTTAATGAGTGAGTCATTGAATGATTAAATGTAACCATTCAATGACTCACTATAAAGAGAGTCAATGCTCGTTTCCTGAATGAATCGTTACATTTCACTGATTCATTCAGGAACAATGCATTTGACTCTCTTAATGAGTGAGTCATTGAATGATTAAATTGAACCGATTCATTCAGGAACGAAGCATTTGACTCTCTTAATGAGTGAGTCATTGAATGATTAAATTTAACCGATTCATTCAGGAACGAAGCATTTGACTCTCTTAATGAGTGAGTCATTGAATGATTACATTTAACCGATTCATTCAGGAACCAAGCATTTGACTCTCTTAATGAGTGAGTCATTGATTAAATTTAACTGATTCATTCAGGAACGAAGCATTTGACTCTCTTAATGAGTTAGTCATTGAAAGATTAAATTGAACTGATTCATTCAGGAACGAAGCATTTGACTCTCTTAATGAGTGAGTCATTGAATCATTCATTCGACCGATTCATTCAGGAACGAAGCATTTGACTCTCTTAATGAGTGAGTCATTGAATGATTAAATTTAACCGATTCATTCAAATGGCTGATTCATTCAAGAACAAAGCATTTGACTGTCTTAATGAGTAATTGAATCGTTCAAATGATTTGTTCATTCAGTAAGGAAACACTGCTGTGTGTCGCTCAGAGTGGCTGTTTCAAACTATTTTCGTTGGCGAAATGGATAAAGGCAATAGTGTCTAAAATGTAAGTCAGTTAATATTAACTACTTGTTTATTGAAAGGTTGTATAAAATCAATATATCATTTGTAATCATGCTAATATTTGGAGCATAATCGTGTGATATTAATGAACTATATTAAATGATATACAGAGGTATTTTTGCCCTTTATAAATGCATTTTAAGAGTAAATCATGCAGTGCAACTAGTTTAACCAACACACTCACACGCAGTGTATGTGTGCGCTCTAGGTGTGTTTTTGTGGGATATACTCTGGATAATCTCAGATCGCACACCCCTACTTCATTAGTCAGATCCACTTCCCATCAAAGCAGTCATGTGATGAGGGATGGCATGAGGGAGGGCACGTTATGACTTAAGTCATGGTTCTTACCTCCTAAACTGCGTCTGTTGCTCTTCTTCAGGTCCGAGTGAGCGCTACTCTCCTCTAGAGACACAGCAGCTGGAGAAAACACCACGCCAGCGTCACAGCCCAACATGGCAGGAACCTTCTCCATCAGGAACTGAGGAACCACACCTGGGAACAACAGCATCAGGTGAAAAGGCTGAAAAATGCATTGTAGTCAATGGGAATTTCATGTTGTGTTCTATTATAGCGCCACCAAGAGGCACAATCCTACCACTGTTTTGTATGTGTCTTCAGAGTGAGTTCATACATGTGTGTGTGTCAATTTTGGTGAAAATATCTCATTTCGTTTTGGAGTTATAGACATTTATATGAAAAAACACGTAAAAAATGACTGACACCTGACTTTGATTGGCTTGTACTTCCCCTTACTATCAATATTTTGACATTATCGACCTATGTTTCCGAACTTCTGACGCTGGTTTCGTCTCGATCGGAATAGCAGTTTCGAAGATACCACCTAACGTTTTTTAAGCACTAAATTACCACGCTGCACAAACCATACACTGAAACCTGCCAAATCTGGTATCGTTGGACTCGGGAAGGATTCAGGAGACGAAATAAGTTACTCCCATGAAAATAAGTCAACCACACCCAAAGTTATAAGCGTTTGAAAAAGAAAAAACATTCCACTAGGTGGCGCTGTTTTGAAACTTCTCAGGCTCCTTCAGGGCATCGTGGTGATGACCCACACAGAGTTTCATAATCTGTTCATGCGTTCATAAAATACAGCATTTTAGCACATACATCAAAATACAGCTGAAATGGCGATATGGTAAAAATTGGATATCAGGCGACTCCACTTATGATTTTTGGACATACGGCAAAAATAGCAATTTTTCGTATCTCCGGACTAGTAGGTGGCGCTGTGCCGAAAACTGCAGGTCACGCTTGTGATGACACGTACCAAGTTTGGTCTGAATACGATAAAGCGTTGCTGAGACACAGCCTTGCGTCTGTTTTCGCAAGAGCTACGTAAAACTAGTTTGTGCTTTTATCAAAAAAACGATTTGACGAATCAACTTGAATTCCATAACTTTTTGTCAGCATCGTCTGATGATGTTCTGTTCAATTTTCGTGGTGCTGGTGCTAGAGGGAATGAGTTAGAGACTCCAAATTTGGTGTGTTTACTATTGGTACTGACCTCTATCAGTGTGCCAAATTTCATAGCGGTACTATGGGCTGCCATCATTGGCGTCGAACCATTGTGTGTGGGTGGGACAAGACCCACCCACTTTTACGACCAATTATAATGGACCCACTCACTTTAATCGTCTATAGTTCAGCACATGTCTGTTTACCTATACCAATAACCGATAAACACTAATAGTAAACATGTTAGATGCTTTATTTCCACTTTTCTAATATTTTCTTCAATTTTTGAAAATAAATGCCTTTCCGATCTGATATGTGATAGTAAAAGGGAGTAGAGCGAGTTCGGCAAAAGCCGGATTCGAACCTCAGATCGATTTGAGTCAAAACTTGATGCCATGCGACTTACCCTACACCATGGCGCGATGAATAAATTTAGTGATTTCCGTAATCTTGTCTATCCCAATCCATCGTTTAGTAAATATTTTTAAATAAATATATTTGTAATTAATGTAAATGGTCTAATATTACTCCAGTAAAAAAATTCTGCAAGAGGACCCACCCACATTTTATTTGCTTCGGCGCCCATGGCTGCCATAGACTCCAATGGCGGAATAATAAGAAATCTAATGATTTTAATCCTTCGGCTCCTAATTGTGTTTACCTGCATGTTAATCAGGGGGACTCCTAAACCTTATTTGGGACCTAATCCCTATGTACTAAAACAAGTGTGTTTTATTAATGTGTTGAAGTGAGGGGCGGGCACGTACCCAGGTGTTGAGCGTTCTCGATGAGACACTGCACCGCCGCCGCCTGATGCTTGAGTCTCTTCTCCGTGCTGCTGCTCATCTTCTCTACACCATCGCCACAGTGAAAGAGATTCGGTGCAAAGATCACTGACAGATTCCGGCTGTCCATCTTATTCTCAGAGCAACTGAAGTGATGGAGCAACACACACAGAGAGAGAATGAGCAACACACACCTCAAAACCGCTTCTGAAAAGAGAGGAATTAATTAGCATGAGATGAGAGAAATGTCGCACCGCTGAGAGACGGTCTTCAGGAAACTGAAGAAGTAGCGCAGCGTGTTTAGGTTCCTGTCGGGCAGCACACAGGACAGCAGGACTGTGGCCGAGGTCCTTTCCTCCTCCGTGGGCAGCTCCTGGGCCTTCAGGAAAGCGCTGTGCAGGTCTGCGGTCAGAACCGGCTCGGGAAGCTCCCTGAAGAACTGTTTCAGGAGTCCAGCGGCGTCCAGCGGGAGAGCAGTGTGCAGACCGTCCTCGCCCTGGTCCAGTTTGGCCTGTCACAGCAACACAGCCGCTGGTTAATACTCACCGTCACCATGTGTGAGAGCAGAGGCGGTGACTGACTGACTGACTGACTGACTCACACAAACTCAGACTGACTGACTGACTGACTGACTGACTGACTGACTCACACAAACTCAGACTGACTGACTGACTGACTGACTGACTGACTCACACACTCACTGACTGACTGACTGACACACTCACTGACTGACTCTGACTGACTGACACTCACACACTGACTGACTGACTGACTGACTCACACACTCACCGACTGACTGACTCACACACACTCACTGACTGACTGACTGACTGACTCACACACTCACTGACTGACTGACTGACTGACTCACACACTCACTGACTGACTGACTGACTCACACACTCACTGACTGACTGACTGACACACTCACTGACTGACTGACTGACACACTCACTGACTGACTGACTGACTGACTGACACACTCACTGACTGACTCACACACACACTCACCGACTGACTGACTCACACACTCACTGACTGACTGACACACACTCACTGACTGACTGACTGACTCACACACTCACTGACCGACTGACTGACTCACACACACTGACCGACTGACTGACTCACACACTCACTGACTGACTGACTGACTGACACACACACTCACTGTGACTGACTGACTGACTCACACTCACCGACCGACTGACCCCAGCTCACACACTCACTGACTGACTGACTGACTCACACACTCACCGACTGACGACTGACTCACACACTCACCGACTGACTGACTGATCGACTCACACACACTCACCGACTGACTGACTGACTCACACACTCACCGACTGACTGACTGACTCACACACTCACCGACTGACTGACTGACTGACTCACACACTCACCACTGACTGACTGACTCACACACACTCACTGACTGACTGACCCAGCTCACACACTCACCGACTGACTGACTCACACACTCACTGACCGACTGACACACACTCACCGACTGACTGACTGACTGACTCACACACACTCACTGACTGACTGACTGACACACTCACTCACTGACTGACTCACACACACACTCACCGACTGACTGACTGACTCAGCTCACACTCACTGACTGACTGACTGAGCTCACACACACACTCACTGACTGACTCACACACACACTCACCGACTGACTGACTGACTCACACTCACTCACCGACTGACTGACTGACTCACACACTCACTGACTGACTGACTGACTCACACACACTCACTGACTGACTGACTGACTGACACACACACTCACTGACTGACTGACTGACACACACACTCACTGACTGACTGACTGACTGACTGACACACACACTCACCGACTGACTGACTCACACACACTCACCGACTGACTGACCACTCACACACTCACCGACTGACTGACTGACTGACACACACACTCACTGTGACTGACTGACTGACTGACTGACTGACTGACTCACACACACACTCACTGACTGACTGACTCCACACACACACTCACCGACTGACTGAGACACTCACACACTCACTGACTGACTGACTCACACACTCACTGTGACTGACTGACTGACTGACTGACTGACACACACACTCACTGTGACTGACTGACTGACTGACTGACACACACACTCACTGACTGACTGACTGACTCACACACACACTCACTGACTGACTGACTGACTGACACACACACTCACTGACTGACTGACTGACTGACACACACACTCACTGTGACTGACTGACTGACACACTCACTCACTGACTGACTGACTCCACACACCACTGACTGACTGACTGACTCACACTGACTCACACTCACTGACTGACTGACTGACTGACTGACACACACACTCACTGTGACTGACTGACTGACTGACTGACTGACACACACACTCACTGACTGACTGACTGACTGACTCACACACTCACTGACTGACTGACTCACACACACACACTCACTGACTGACCCACACACACACTCACCGACTGACTGACTCACACACACACTCACCGACGACTGACTGACTCACACTCACCGACTGACTCACACCACTCTGGCCACACACACTCACTGACTGACTGACTCACACACTCACTGTGACTGACTGACTGACTGACTGACTGACTCACACACTCACTGTGACTGACTGACTCACTCGCTCACACACTCACTGAGTCACTCGCTCACACACTGACTGACTGACACACTCACTCACTCACTCACACGCTCACTGACTGACTGACTGACTCACACGCTCACTGACTGACTCACGCTCACTGACTGACTGACTGACTCACACGCTCACTGACTGACTGACTCACACGCTCACTGACTGACTGACTCACGCTCACTGACTGGCCCAGCTCACGCTCACTGACTGACTGACTCACTCACTCACTGACTCACTCACTCACTGACTCACTGACTCACTGACTCACTCACTCACCACTCACTCACTGACTCACTCACTCACTCACTCACTCACTCACTCACTCACTCACTCTCACACTCACTGACCTGACTGACTCACACACTCACTGACTGACTGACTCACACACTCACTGACTGGCCCAGCTCACACACTCACTGACTGACTGACCACACACTCACTGACTGGACTCACACACACGCTCACTGACTGACTGACCCAGCTCACACACACGCTCACTGACTGACTGACTGACTGACTCACACACACGCTCACTGACTGACTGACTGACTCACACACACGCTCACTGACTGACTGACTGACCCCAGCTCACACACGCTCACTGACTGACTGACTGACTCACACACACGCTCACTGACTGACTGACTGACTCACACACACGCTCACTGACTGACTGACTGACTCACACACACGCTCACTGACTGACTGACTGACTCACAGACACGCTCACTGACTGACTGACTGACTCACACACACGCTCACTGACTGACTGACTGACTCACACACTCACTCACTGACTGACTGACTCACACGCTCACTGACTGACTGACTGACTCACACACTCACTGACTGACTGACTGACTCACACACTCACTGAACTGATTCACACACTGACTGACTGACTGACTCACACACTCACTGACTGACTCACTCACACACTCACTGACTGACTCACTCGCTCACACACTCACTGACTGACTCACTCGCTCACTCACTCACTCACTCACACACTCACTCACACACTCACTCACTGACTGACTGACTCACACACTCACACACACACTCACACACTCACACACTCACACACTCACACACTCACTCACTCACTCACTCACTCACTCACTCACACACTCACACACTCACACACTCACACACTCACACACTCACTCACTCACTCACACGCTCACTGACTGACTGACTGACTCACACACACACACGCTCACTGACTGACTGACTGACTGACACACACACTCACTGTGACTGACTGACTGACTGACTGACTGACACACACGCTCACTGACTGACTGGCCCAGCTCACACACACGCTCACTGACTGACTGACTGACTGACTCACACACACGCTCACTGACTGACTGACTGACCCAGCTCACACACGCTCACTGACTGACTGACTGACTGACTCACACACACGCTCACTGACTGACTGACTGACTCACACACGCTCACTGACTGACTGACTGACTCACACACGCTCACTGACTGACTGACTGACTCACACACACGCCACTGACTGACTGACTGACTCACACACACGCTCACTGACTGACTGACTGACTCACACACACGCTCACTGACTGACTGACTGACTCACACACACGCTCACTGACTGACTGACTGACTGACACACACGCTCACTGTGACTGACTGACACACACACTCACTGACTGACTGACTGACACACACACGCCACTGACTGAGTCACTCACTGACTGAGTCACTCACTGACTGAGTCACTCACTGAGTCACTCACTCACTCACTCACTCACTCACTCACTCACTCACTCACTCACTGACTGACTCACTCCTCACTCACTCACTCACTCACTCCTCACTCACTCACTCACTCACTCACTCACTCACTCCACTCACTCACTCACTCCTCACTCACTCACTCCTCACTCGCTGATTCACTCACTCACTGACTGACTCACACACTCACTCGCTCACTGATTCACTCGCTGATTCACTCGCTCACACACTCACCCGGAGGCTCTTGACCCGCACAACAGAGCCGGACTTCCTGAACAGGCCCTCGGTGTCCAGATGCTCCATGAGGCTCGTACACGCGTCCACTATAAAGCTGAGAGAGTACGGGTTAATTGCTATGAGTAATATACAATAATAATATAGTGAAACAGGGCAAATAATGGTAAAATATAGAGAAAAAAATAATAATGAAATATATAATACTCTAATATAGGGGCAAAACAAATACAATAATGAAATATAGGGTAAATAAGTAAAGTTTTTTACTATAATTTTATATGGTAATAGGGCAAATAACATTAAATATTCAAAAACAGTAATAATAAAAAAAGTTATGAAAATCAGGCAAATAGAAAAAATACTATCATTTTATAGGGCAATTAAATTAAATATAAAATAGTTGATGAAATAGTGAAACAGCTAATTAAATTAAATGCTAAAATGTAGGGAAATACACAATAATAATAATAATGTCACATTTACATATAAAATAAAATATAGGGCGAAATAAAATCTATTTATATGGAAATAGGCAAATAAAATACAATTTAGTGAAACAGGATAAATTAATAAAAATACTAAATTATAGGGACATTTTTATATCAAATGTAAAAATAAAATATGGCTCAAATAAATAAAATACAATTAACAATACTAAAATGTAAGGAATTATAGGGACATAAAAATCAAATAAAACTGTTTTATTTTTGTTAATTAAACAAAATAACACTAAAATATAGGGCAAATAAACTAAACAAAAAGGCTACATATAAAATAATTGTAAACTGTAACTGTTAATTGTACACACGTCGACTATAAAGCTGAGACAGCGAGACACATACGGGTTTATTGCTATGAGAAATATAAACTAAAAACACAATATAGTGAAACAGGGCAAATATAATGGGGAAAAAATAATGAAATATAAAATATTTTACTGCCATTTTATATCAAATAATTTTAAATATTAAACAACAATGATAAAATAGCAAAATATTGGGCAAATAAAAAAATAATTTTATAGGGCATTTAAATAAAATATAAATCGTTTAAATAAAGTGAAACGGCAAATGAAATAATAAAATGATAAAATATAGGGCAAAATAAATAACATTTTATTATTGTTTTATATTGAAATAGGAAAATAAAATATAAAATATTGCAAAATGATAAAATATGGCTCAAATAAAAAAATGAAACAGTAAATGAAATAAATATATACTCAAATGTAAGGAAATATCGGGCAAATAAATATAGTATAGTTTACTATCATTTTATAGGGACATAAACAATTCTCAAACATTTTAGAGAAACAGCAAATAAATAAAGCAATAAAATATAGGGCAAATAAAAAGTCTAATTACATATATAATAATGTAAATGTCTAAAGCAGGGCTATTCAAATCTTACCCTGGAGGGCCAATGCACTGCAGATTTTAGCTCCATCCCTGATCAAACACACCTGAGTATGCTAATCATTAGAAAATGACAGGTAGGTGAGTTAGATTGGGGTAGGAGCTAAACGCTGCAGTGCATTGGCCCTCCAGGGTAAGATTTGAATATCCCTGGTCTAAAGCAACAGGCAACATTTAGATCATTGGTTTTATTAGGCAAATGTTTTGCCATTGATATTTAGCTTATTTCATGTTACCTTTTACTACATGGTTACCTGTCCAACCCCATCCCACAGATAGTCCTGTTTAACTCTTCTTAAATATTCATAAGCATCAGTGTGTACGTTAGACTCACCAGGGCACGTCTCCGTAGTCCAGCACATGAGAGTGTGGCAGACCTTCAAGAGCCACGCCGAACACCCTCACCTACAAACACAAGCAGGATCTGTTGAGGTACTGACGGAGAACAGGAACAGCTAACACTTCATCTCATTTCACACAGCTGGCATGAAGAAGGGCACCAATGACTCTCATAAGACCAGAAGCAGGCCATCGGTTACTGTAATTAATCATTTCCTTCTGTGAGTTCACAGCCAGACTGTAAATACAGCGGTTATTGATCACGCTAGCACAGGCATCTGCTATAACGCTGAAAGAGAATGACACGCATTAACGCTACACATACACAGCACACGTGAAATGCACAATAAATGTGAAATAAAAACACAATATAGTGAAACATAGGGTAAAAAGATAAAATATTAAAATACTAACATATAGGGCAAAAATTAAAACAATAATGCTAAAATATAGGGCAAAAATTTAAACAAAATAATACTAAAATATATGGCAAATTAAAACTAAATACTAAAATATAGGGCAAAAATTAAAACAATAATGCTAAAATATAGGGCAAAAAATTAAAACAATAATGCTAAAATATAGGGCAAAAATTAAAACAATAATGCTAAAATATAGGGCATAAATTAAAACAATAATGCTAAAATATAGGGCATAAATTAAAAAAAAATAATGCTAAAATATAGGGCAAAAATTTAAACTAAATAATGCTAAAATATAGGGCAAAAATTAAAACGAAATACTAAAATATAGGACAAAAATTAAAACGAAATACTAAAATATAGGACAAAAATTAAAACACAATAATGCTAAAATGTAGGGCAAATATTTTACTATTTTATATGGAAATAAGGTAAATCAAATAAAATACCACCATTAAATATAAAAACATTAATATAATGAAAATATACGGGCAAATAAAAATATTTTACTATAATTTTATAGGTAAATAAATAAAATACAAATAAACAAAATATAGTGAAACAGCACAAATAATAAAATATAGGGAAATAGACAGCAAAAATACTACAATTAAATATAAATTAATAAAATACAGGGCAAAAATTTTAAATATATTTTACTATCGTTTTTAGGGAGAAATTTGTACTAAAATATAGGGAAACATTAGTGTTATAGATGATTAATCTCTTTATTAGTGAACCACGTGAACAGGAAGTTGATCAACATTAGGTGTGACAGTGACTTTAAGGAACAGATGAAACCAGGCAGAAAAATATTAAACAACAACAAAACAAAAACTACTGAATATTGAGCTTTAATAACAATAATAATAATAAACACAAAGATTTGATTATAAGCCATTTCAATAATTAGTGATCTGCAGATCTAGACAGCATTCTGGGTACTGCTATGGTTTGAATATCCCTGGTTATTATTAATAAACGGGACAATTGTAGAGCATTTAGGGAATCGCATACGAATGTTCTGAAGTGAAATATTCGACCATGTTGGATTTCAGCCCATAAAAAATACAATGCATTAAAATTTAAGCATAGTTTATGTAATCCTTTTTTTTCACTTTTATGTTTCAAATTCATTATAAAATAATAAGAAAGTACAGCGGAAATAAATACAATATTTTTTAACACTTTATAGGGTCATTTAGGGGACAAAAATAAATAAATAATAAAACAGGGCGAGCACGGTTAATATAATGCAAATGATCTACAATTGGCTCTTTTGTTTTAGTCTGAGATGCATTTGGCACGGACTACCCCCCATAATCGCATTCCTGTTGCTCTCTCACCACTGTAACCCGACAAAACAAGCGTTTTTATGACAAAAGCAGATGTTTTATGAACTCACCGTGTTCGCAGATGTCTGTTTGTTTCTGTTTTTATTCCAGTTTTTAATCTTTATCCCATAAACAGACCGAAGATGCTGAACGACGGCCAGACGAACCACATTCCTCTCCAAAACCTTCATGATGACGCCTAAAAACCGTTAAAACCACTCAATATGAGACTAAACGGTGCTTTCGGTTTAAAAACACGCGAAATATACGTTATGTGTGTATTTAATACACGATCCCTGACGGTTAGTTCACTTTTCTTCGCAGTGCCGACACATTTCAGTAGATAAACAACCGATTAAAGTCCCCAAACACCTCTCATATTCCGTTCCGCGGCTGTGCTGCGCCGTAACATCGCATTATAAAACAAAACAACGCGCTTTAAACCGTCTAAACGTCGCCATATAAAGCTAATGTTTCTTTCTGTCCGGTTTATTTCCCGTCCTCGCAACGGCAGCTCGGTAAAAGACGTTCAAATTTCGCGTTTCCTGCACTCTGATAGGGCTAGGGCTTGTCACGTGACGGTTCCTTCTCAGATGACCCCGCCCCTCTGCGGTGTGACGCGCGTGGTTGATGGCGTGGCAGATGCTGGCGTCTTAAAGCGACAGTACCACATTATAGCATATATATTTCAGCGCTATATTTGTCCACATCAGTGCATATTTAACAGGTTCAATTTGCACACGTACTACTTTTTTTGCATTTATTTGACCATAATGCTACTTTTTATTTGCTTTGCATTTTTGATGTTAGTTTAGGAAATATACTGTGATATATTTGTAACACCTTCTGTGAATATATAAATGAGGTGGTGGATGTAATTATTATAGTAGCATGTTTTTTTGTGTTTTTGGTTGTTGCATAATTTCTCAAATGCATTTTGTGTTGATGCAATCATGCAAAACAGGCAAGTGACCACTCAATACACCACTGTCTGTTATCAGTTATCTGTTTTTATTACAACATTACATGTATATACAGTAAAAGAGACAGTACAAATGTACGGCTGAGACTGAGAGATCGTTGTTGGTTTAGAAGCACTTCCTGTGGACAATGGAAGGACCTGCCTCGTCGTACTCCTGCTTGGTGATCCACATCTGCTGGAAGGTGGACAGGGAAGCCAGGATGGAGCCACCGATCCAGACGGAGTACTTACGCTCAGGGGGAGCAATGATCTGGAGAGAGGGACAGAGACGGTCTTAAACTCTGAGCGAACACTGCATGGGCTCAACTGATATGGCAAGCCATTTTAACGTTTATGCATTCTTACTAAATGCTCAATCCTGATATCAACAATAGAATTTGAATGGCAGTTAGATTTAACTAGTGAAATAACAATTATTGATATCAAGAAGAATGATAGTTTTTACTAGTTGAGATACTAGGATTCGTATTTCTGCGAGTGATGATGGTATCAAGAATTATAGTTTTACTAGTAGAAATGTAATTCCTGATATCAAAAATTGACATTGTACCAGACATTTTGTAATTTATGTAATACCTTTTATATGTCTGCAAAATGTAATTTAAAAAAACATGGTAATTGGTAGGTCATAATTATAGGATGGAGTCGAAATTGTGACATACAAGGCATAATTATGACAAATGTATATATTTTTTTCATTTATAATTGCAATTTTTTATGTCAAAATTATGACAAGGAGAGTCATAGTTTCGACTTGAAATCAAAAATCGTGTAAATTTTGACTATAATTTGGATTTTTTTTTTTGTCTCATAATTTGGATTTATGCCATAATACTTACTTTTTATATCATAATAAAAATTAACCCTAAGCCATTGTTACAATTATAAATATTAATTCCTGATATCAAGAGAGATATTCCTTGATATCAAGATATTAACTAGTGAAAATGTAATTGTTGATATCAGGAATTCATACCCTGGGAATGAATAAAATACAAAATGGCTTGCCATATTATAACTAAATGTAATTCCCAATTTCAAAAATGTCCATTGTTATTAGTAAAATAAATAAATAATCAAATTCCTGATGCCAAGAGTTGCCATTTTAACTAGTGCATATTTAATTGTCGAAGGAATAAATGTTAAAACGGCTTGCCATACAACTTTTTTTTACCATTTCTAACGCATTTCCTAAGCCTTAATTAATGCATTAATTGTAAAGTGTGTGTTTCTGCCGTGATTAAGTATGTGTTTGGCTCACCTTGATCTTCATGGTGCTGGGGGCCAGAGCAGTGATCTCCTTCTGCATGCGGTCAGCAATACCAGGGTACATGGTGGTACCACCGGACAAGACGTTGTTGGCGTACAGATCCTTACGGATATCAATGTCGCACTTCATGATGCTGTTGTAGGCGGTCTCATGGATGCCAGCAGACTCCATACCTGAGGTGAGAGAGGAAAGGTGAGCTCTCAATCCACAGCACTAGTTTGGGAATAACTGGAGGAGCACCCGGGATGAAACGCACCAATGAAGGAAGGCTGGAAGAGGGTCTCGGGGCAGCGGAAACGCTCGTTACCGATGGTGATGACCTGACCGTCGGGCAGCTCGTAGCTCTTCTCCAGGGAGGAGGAGGAGGCGGCGGTGGCCATCTCGTTCTCGAAGTCCAGAGCCACATAGCAGAGCTTCTCCTTGATGTCGCGCACGATCTCACGCTCAGCTGTGGAGAGGCAAGGTGTGCGGGTTACCTCAGGGTTACCACACCTGCTGTGCTACAGCCCTGCTGAAAGTCCAGCGCCACTCACCGGTTGTAACGAAAGAGTAGCCTCTCTCAGTCAGGATCTTCATGAGATAGTCAGTCAGATCGCGACCGGCCAGATCCAGACGCATGATGGCGTGGGGCAGGGCGTAACCCTCATAGACTGGGACGTTGTGGGTCACACCGTCACCAGCGTCCAGCACGATACCTGCAGAGGGCAGCACGTGGTCAGACTAACAGCAGCACGTGGTCACTGATGGACGGGTCACACCTGTCAGCCCGCTAATCTCACACAATGCAGACAAGCATTCATGACATCCGTGTGTGTAATTACAGCTGACAGGGAACGTTCTGTCTCACGTCCCTCCACTAGCGTTCTTAGAATGCCCTGGTCTTTGATAAAGCTCTCGAAACGTTTCAAATGTGTCAGTTTTCTTGTATTGGAACGTTCGGAGAACATTCAAATGTAACGCTCAGGGAACATTCTAAAGTAACGGTCGCATAATGTGTGAAGAATGACCGAATGGAATGTTCGGAAGTTCAAAGGTTTTTAAACTGTTAGCAAAACGTTCTAAGGATATATATTTTAGTTTTTCTGGGATTGTTTGATAAATAATCTACAGCACGTGTCAAAAAAAAAGGAAATGCTAAGAAACGTATTCACAGGATTCCAACTGGATTATGTTTTATCATAATTTCGTCAACTAAAACCATAAAAAAACGAACATTTTGTTATTTTAAATATTAAAAACATATATGAGCTAGTTGCCAAGGCGTCTACTAAACTGAACATTTATAAAAACCTAGATATTATTATTATAATATTAAATTATTACAAATATAATATGACAAAACTAAATTACATGCAAAAGTATGTCAATGATGAATCTGATTTTAACTCCAATCGGGATTAGATCAACAAATGAGATTCTGACAGCACATTTTCTCTCAGGAAATAAAGGTAGAAAAGCCGTGGCGATCCCATTTCGAATACATGTGCTAACATGAGGAGACTAATATGCACCTTTGAGGGGTAAACATGGTGCAGCTGTGCACCTTTTGAAAGGTGGCCGCTCTAGAGAAAGCGTTGAGCTTTGTTTCCCTGAGAGTGTAGGTGTGGATTGAGAGTCTCACCGGTGGTACGGCCGGAGGCGTACAGGGACAGCACAGCCTGGATGGCCACATACATGGCAGGGACGTTGAAGGTCTCAAACATGATCTGCAGGAGAGACGGGAGAGTTAGAGCGGCTCAGAGAGAGAGAGCGAGCGAGAGACTCTGGAAGGCCTCATCCGTACCTGAGTCATCTTCTCCCTGTTGGCCTTGGGGTTGAGAGGGGCTTCGGTGAGCAGGGTTGGGTGCTCCTCAGGGGCCACACGCAGCTCATTGTAGAAGGTGTGGTGCCAGATCTGAAGAGCACAGGTGTGTTAATTAATCACAGCGCTCTCATGCATCCGACTCGTGTGAGTGTGTGAGTGCGCACCTTTTCCATGTCGTCCCAGTTAGTGATGATGCCGTGCTCAATGGGGTACTTCAGGGTCAAGATACCTCTCTTGCTCTGAGCCTCATCACCTACGTAGCTGTCCTTCTGACCCATACCGACCATCACACCCTGAGGGAGAGACACGGGGGTCAGTGAACGCGTGGCAAACACACTCACGGGTCAGTTTGACCAGTGGAACGGATCCACTCGTGTCTGTAGCTTCACACCTGACTTTACACTTATATTCATATCCTCAGGGTTCATATATCATTCACCCTGATTTACACAACATGCTCTTAAAACTAAATGATTAGTTTCTGTCTGTCAGACAAGGAATTGGGAATATATGCAAATTGATGTTTATGAGAGAATGCATATAGATAATTAGCCCTTATGCATTAATTAAAAAAACATTAATGCTGGCTTAAGGTAAGTCATTTCAACCTAAATTACACTAAACTGACATTAAATTAAACAGTTGAACCTTGAAAGAAAACGTTGAAAATTGCTTATTTTGGTGCGTTAAAGCAATGTAAAAATGTGTTAAATACCGATTACATAATTTAATGTAAATTATGCGTGGCAAAAACACTCACGGGTCTGTTTGACCAGCTGGCTGTAGCTTCACACACCTAACTTTACACTTTTATTCGACCTAACTTACATTAAACTAAATAATGCATTAAAGAACAACCCATTTCAGGGAATCTGTGAATATGATAATGCATTTTAACTCATTTATGAAACCTTTATAATACATTATAGATTATAACTGAGTTGAATAACTTATAAAAAAGTAATGGAGTGATAAAAAGCCTCAAACAAGAAATTGGGAATTTATGCAAACGTATATATAAGCATTTTAATGCATAATGTGTTATTAAAGTATTTTAATGCATTACATAAAAAAAAGTTGCTACATTAAGTACAATCACCTTAGATCTTATAATGCATTATAGATGAAGAGTTTAATTAGACAATGCAATCATTTGCATAATTTAACTTGTATCTGTGATGTCTTGCATTGGCTAGAACGTGTGTGTGACAGCTCGTGTGTGTTGCAGGAGTGTGTGTGTGCACCTGGTGACGGGGCCTTCCAACGATGGAGGGGAAGACAGCACGGGGAGCGTCATCTCCGGCAAATCCAGCCTTGACCAAGCCAGAGCCGTTGTCGCACACAAGGGCGGTAGTCTCCTCGTCGTCGCACATGGTTGTTGGTTTTTCTGGTTGGTCTGTGAGGGAAAGCATCACACGGTGAGACACACACAAGCACTGAGAGATTCACTGAGACACACATGTTTCAGCTTAACCGGTTCACAGACTGAATGCGAGCAAAATATAAACTCTGACTTAATCTAAGCCTTGTCTGTGGAATCGGGCCTATATGTTATAAATGCATATTTCAGTTAAAGCAATGTAAAGGTATAAATCAAACTGGTCTAAAGCTTGAGCGACGCTTCTTCTTCATCTTCTCTCTGTCCCTGAAGGGTTACTGAAATCAAATCTGCCCTCGCCGGAGGCTCAAGACTTCACTAACTGGAGTTTCACAGCTGCTCTATTTACAGCTCGCCTCTCTCTCTCCGCCGCAGCTGTCAGAGTTCATTCACGCACCACTCGCAAAACATTTAAACACAAGATCTAATCGCAAAACCAGGCTGTTTTTAAGATTATCAGCTCCGGTAAAATAATCCACTCAATCTAACTGGAGAAAGCTCAGACTAGAAGATGTAAAGAAGTAGCCGGCCGTTCGTGGGACTCACCAAGTTGTAATCACAAGACTGATGCTTCCACTGGGACAGAGAGATGAAGTGAGGAGCCCCTTTAAATACCAGCGGCTCCTGGGGGCCGGGGCGGGGCCTGGGGTTCACACAAGCCCAAATAAGAGCAGACGAGAAAAAATAAAAAAGAGAAAATAACCCCCTCCACCCACGAATCCGATCGCGCCGGCCGCCCTAACACTAAGAAAGGCTTCCTTGGAAATAGCGGGCCGAGTGCCAATCATCTCCAGATTTCTGGGAGAAATGCATGTTTCATATGTCAAATATCTGGTTATTATTTGACACGTTACATGTACTTACATAAAGTGCATATTGTTCATTAATATTACTCAGTGCTTAAATATATAACTACACTAACAATGACACCTTAAAATAAAGTGTTATTGTATATTCAAGTAATGTTAATGAACAACATGCACATGCTATTGGGATAATTGCGTGTAATTATGCATAATTATTACTGAGGTAAGGACACTGTTAGATAAAGTTTTCTATTGTGTGTTCTTTATTGGATGAAAGCATGGGAGGGGGGGTGATGTTTAAATGTTGTAGTTTTAGTGTGTGATTGCTCATCTATAGTCAGCAGTCTCTTGATTTAATCGTGATTATTCAGCGTTTTACGGA
>CM040925.1:40211147-40213647 GCA_023029165.1 Gobiocypris rarus | reverse complement strand
ACGCAGATAAAACACGGACACACTGATCTCAACACATGCTCACGGTCACGTGACACGCAGATTAAACACGGACACACCGATCCCAACACATGCTCACGGTCACGCGACACGCAGATAAAACACGGACACACTGATCCCAACACATGATCACGGTCACGCGACACGCAGATAAAACACGGACACACCGATCTCAACACATGCTCACGGTCACGTGACACGCAGATTAAACACGGACACACCGATCTCAACACATGCTCACGGTCACGTGACACGCAGATAAACACGGACACACTGATCTCAACACATGATCACGGTCACGCGTGACACGCAGATTAAACACGGACACACCGATCTCAACACATGCTCACGGTCACGCGTGACACGCAGATTAAACACGGACACACTGATCCCAACACATGCTCACGGTCACGCGGACACGCAGATTAAACACGGACACACCGATCTCAACACATGCTCACGGTCACGTGACACGCAGATAAAACACGGACACACTGATCCCAACACATGATCTCGGTCACGTGACACGCAGATAAAACACGGACACACCGATCCCAACACATGCTCACGGTCACGTGACACGAGATAAAACACGGACACACCGATCCCAACACATGCTCACGGTCACGTGACACGCAGATAAAACACGGACACACTGATCTCAACACATGCTCACGGTCACGTGACACGCAGATTAAAACACGGACACACCGATCTCAACACATGCTCACGGTCACGTGACACGCAGATAAAACACGGACACACTGATCCCAACACATGCTCACGGTCACGCGGACACGCAGATAAAACACGGACACACCGATCCCAACACATGATCACGGTCACGTGACACGCAGATAAAACACGGACACACTGATTTCAACACATGCTCACGGTCACGTGACACGCAGATAAAACACGGACACACCGATCTCAACACATGCTCACGGTCACGTGACACGCAGATAAAACACGGACACACCGATCTCAACACATGCTCACGGTCACGTGACACGCAGATAAAACACGGACACACTGATCTCAACACATGCTCACGGTCACGCGACACGCAGATAAAACACGGACACACCGATCTCAACACATGCTCACGGTCACGTGACACGCAGATAAAACACGGACACACTGATCTCAACACATGCTCACGGTCACGTGACAGATAAAACACGGACACACCGATCCCAACACATGCTCACGGTCACGTGACACGCAGATAAAACACGGACACACTGATCCCAACACATGCTCACGGTCACGCGTGACACGCAGATAAAACACGGACACACCGATCCCAACACATGCTCACGGTCACGTGACACGCAGATAAAACACGGACACACCGATCCCAACACATGCTCACGGTCACGTGACACGCAGATAAAACACGGACACACTGATCTCAACACATGCTCACGGTCACGCGTGACACGCAGATAAAACACGGACACACCGATCTCAACACATGCTCACGGTCACGTGACACGCAGATAAAACACGGACACACTGATCCCAACACATGCTCACGGTCACGTGACACGCAGATAAAACACGGACACACCGATCCCAACACATGCTCACGGTCACGCGACACGCAGATAAACACGGACACACCGATCCCAACACATGCTCACGGTCACGTGACACGCAGATAAAACACGGACACACTGATCTCAACACATGCTCACGGGTCACGCGGACACGCAGATTAAACACGGACACACCGATCTCAACACATGCTCACGGTCACGTGACACGCAGATAAAACACGGACACACTGATCCCAACACATGCTCACGGTCACGTGACACGCAGATAAAACACGGACACACCGATCCCAACACATGCTCACGGTCACGTGACACGCAGATAAAACACGGACACACTGATTTCAACACATGCTCACGGTCACGCGTGACACGCAGATAAAACACGGACACACCGATCTCAACACATGCTCACGGTCACGTGACACGCAGATAAAACACGGACACACTGATCCCAACACATGCTCACGGTCACGTGACACGCAGATAAAACACGGACACACCGATCTCAACACATGCTCACGGTCACATGACACGTATAATAATCTCAATAATCATGTGTGTGTGTGTGTGTGTGTGTGTGTGTGTGTGTGTGTGGTCAGGCCTCCGGAGCTGGAGCTGAAGAACGCTAAAGGCCTGTCGTATGATAAACTAGAGCAGCTCCAGGCCGAGCTCAACACGCTGGCCAGAAAGCGATGTGGAGAGGTCAGAGGTCCAACATTGAGTTATAATGCACTGGCTCTTAATATGATCTTTTCTTCAGTGTATCTCTCTCTCTGTCTCAGGTGATGATCTATGAGCTGGCGGACCTCATCCAGGGCTTCCTGACGGAGCACAACGTTCCTCCCTCCAGCTCCTTCCACGAGGAGATGCTGAAGAACCAGCGGCGTCTGCAGGAGCGTCTGGCCCTGGAGGAGCAG
>CM040925.1:40168647-40206147 GCA_023029165.1 Gobiocypris rarus | reverse complement strand
GGGTCAGTTTAAGGGTAGGGTTAGGGACAGGATTAGGGACAGGTGTGGTGGGATGGGTCAGTTAAAGGGTAGGGTTAGGGGCAGGTGTGGTGGGATGGGTCAGTTTAAGGGTAGGGTTAGGGACAGGTGTGGTGGGATGGGTCAGTTTAAGGGTAGGGTTAGGGACAGGTGTGGTGGTGTGGGTAAGTTTAAGGGTAGGGTTAGGGACAGGTGTGGTGGTGTGGGTCAGTTTAAGGGTTAAGTTAGGGACAGGTGTGGTGGGATGGGTCAGTTTAAGGGTAGGGTTAGGGACAGGTGTGGTGGGATGGGTCAGTTTAAGGGTAGGGTTAGGGACAGGTGTGGTGGGATGGGTCAGTTTAAGGGTAGGGTTAGGGACAGGTGTGGTGGTGTGGGTAAGTTTAAGGGTAGGGTTAGGGACAGGTGTGGTGGTGTGGGTCAGTTTAAGGGTTAAGTTAGGGACAGGTGTGGTGGGATGGGTCAGTTTAAGGGTAGGGTTAGGGACAGGTGTGGTGGGATGGGTAAGTTTAAGGGTAGGGTTAGGGACAGGTGTGGTGGGATGGGTCAGTTTAAGGGTAGGGTTAGGGACAGGTGTGGTGGGATGGGTCAGTTAAAGGGTAGGGTTAGGGGCAGGTGTGGTGGGATGGGTCAGTTTAAGGGTAGGGTTAGGGACAGGTGTGGTGGGATGGGTCAGTTTAAGGGTAGGGTTAGGGACAGGTGTGGTGGTGTGGGTAAGTTTAAGGGTAGGGTTAGGGACAGGTGTGGTGGGATGGGTAAGTTTAAGGGTAGGGTTAGGGACAGGTGTGGTGGGATGGGTCAGTTTAAGGGTTAAGTTAGGGACAGGTGTGGTGGGATGGGTCAGTTTAAGGGTAGGGTTAGGGACAGGTGAGGTGGGATGGGTAAGTTTAAGGGTTAAGTTAGGGACAGGTGTGGTGGGATGGGTCAGTTTAAGGGTAGGGTTAGGGACAGGTGAGGTGGGATGGGTAAGTTTAAGGGTTAAGTTAGGGACAGGTGTGGTGGGATGTGTAAGTTTAAGGGTAGGGTTATGGACAGGTGTGGTGGGATGGGTCAGTTTAAGGGTAGGGTTAGGGACCGGTGTGGTGGGATGGGTCAGTTTAAGGGTAGGGTTAGGGACAGGTGTGGTGGGATGGGTCAGTTTAAGGGTAGGGTTATGGACAGGTGTGGTGGGATGGGTAAGTTTAAGGGTAGGGTTAGGGACAGGTGTGGTGGGATGGGTCAGTTTAAGGGTAGGGTTAGGGACAGGTGTGGTGGGATGGGTCAGTTTAAGGGTAGGGTTAGGGACAGGTGTGGTGGTGTGGGTAAGTTTAAGGGTAGGGTTAGGGACAGGTGTGGTGGTGTGGGTCAGTTTAAGGGTTAAGTTAGGGACAGGTGTGGTGGGATGGGTCAGTTTAAGGGTAGGGTTAGGGACAGGTGTGGTGGGATGGGTAAGTTTAAGGGTTAAGTTAGGGACAGGTGTGGTGGGATGTGTAAGTTTAAGGGTAGGGTTATGGACAGGTGTGGTGGGATGGGTAAGTTTAAGGGTAGGGTTAGGGACAGGTGTGGTGGGATGGGTCAGTTTAAGGGTAGGGTTAGGGACAGGTGTGGTGGGATGGGTCAGTTTAAGGGTAGGGTTAGGGACAGGTGTGGTGGGATGGGTCAGTTTAAGGGTAGGGTTAGGGACAGGTGTGGTGGGATGGATAAGTTTAAGGGTAGGGTTAGGGACAGGTGTGGTGGGATGGGTAAGTTTAAGGGTAGGGTTAGGGACAGGTGTGGTGGGATGGGTCAGTTTAAGGGTAGGGTTAGGGACAGGTGTGGTGGGATGGGTCAGTTAAAGGGTAGGGTTAGGGGCAGGTGTGGTGGGATGGGTCAGTTTAAGGGTAGGGTTAGGGACAGGTGTGGTGGGATGGGTCAGTTTAAGGGTAGGGTTAGGGACAGGTGTGGTGGGATGGGTAAGTTTAAGGGTAGGGTTAGGGACAGGTGTGGTGGGATGGGTCAGTTTAAGGGTTAAGTTAGGGACAGGTGTGGTGGGATGGGTCAGTTTAAGGGTAGGGTTAGGGACAGGTGAGGTGGGATGGGTAAGTTTAAGGGTTAAGTTAGGGACAGGTGTGGTGGGATGGGTCAGTTTAAGGGTAGGGTTAGGGACAGGTGAGGTGGGATGGGTAAGTTTAAGGGTTAAGTTAGGGACAGGTGTGGTGGGATGTGTAAGTTTAGGTAGGGTTATGGACAGGTGTGGTGGGATGGGTCAGTTTAAGGGTAGGGTTAGGGACAGGTGTGGTGGGATGGGTCAGTTTAAGGGTAGGGTTAGGGACAGGTGTGGTGGGATGGGTCAATTTAAGGGTAGGGTTATGGACAGGTGTGGTGGGATGGGTAAGTTTAAGGGTAGGGTTAGGGACAGGTGTGGTGGGTCAGTTTAAGGGTAGGGTTAGGGACAGGTATGGTGGGATGGGTCAGTTTAAGGGTAGGGTTAGGGACAGGTGTGGTGGTGTGGGTAAGTTTAAGGGTAGGGTTAGGGACAGGTGTGGTGGTGTGGGTCAGTTTAAGGGTTAAGTTAGGGACAGGTGTGGTGGGATGGGTAGGGTTAGGGACAGGTGTGGTGGGATGGGTAAGTTTAAGGGTTGTTAGGGACAGGTGTGGTGGGATGTGTAAGTTTAAGGGTAGGGTTATGGACAGGTGTGGTGGGATGGGTAAGTTTAAGGGTAGGGTTAGGGACAGGTGTGGTGGGATGGGTCAGTTTAAGGGTAGGGTTAGGGACAGGTGTGGTGGGATGGGTCAGTTTAAGGGTAGGGTTAGGGACAGGTGTGGTGGGATGGGTCAGTTTAAGGGTAGGGTTAGGGACAGGTGTGGTGGGATGGGTAAGTTTAAGGGTAGGGTTAGGGACAGGTGTGGTGGGATGGGTAAGTTTAAGGGTAGGGTTAGGGACAGGTGTGGTGGGATGGGTCAGTTTAAGGGTAGGGTTAGGGACAGGTGTGGTGGGATGGGTCAGTTAAAGGGTAGGGTTAGGGGCAGGTGTGGTGGGATGGGTCAGTTTAAGGGTAGGGTTAGGGACAGGTGTGGTGGGATGGGTCAGTTTAAGGGTAGGGTTAGGGACAGGTGTGGTGTGGGTAAGTTTAAGGGTAGGGTTAGGGACAGGTGTGGTGGGATGGGTAAGTTTAAGGGTAGGGTTAGGGACAGGTGTGGTGGGATGGGTCAGTTTAAGGGTTAAGTTAGGGACAGGTGTGGTGGGATGGGTCAGTTTAAGGGTAGGGTTAGGGACAGGTGAGGTGGGATGGGTCAGTTTAAGGGTTAAGTTAGGGACAGGTGTGGTGGGATGTGTAAGTTTAAGGGTAGGGTTATGGACAGGTGTGGTGGGAAGGGTCAGTTTAAGGGTAGGGTTAGGGACAGGTGTGGTGGGATGGGTCAGTTTAAGGGTAGGGTTATGGACAGGTGTGGTGGGATGGGTAAGTTTAAGGGTAGGGTTAGGGACAGGTGTGGTGGGATGGGTCAGTTTAAGGGTAGGGTTAGGGACAGGTGTGGTGGGATGGGTCAGTTTAAGGGTAGGGTTAGGGACAGGTGTGGTGGGATGGGTCAGTTTAAGGGTAGGGTTAGGGACAGGTGTGGTGGGATGGGTCAGTTTAAGGGTAGGGTTAGGGACAGGTGTGGTGGGATGGGTCAGTTTAAGGGTAGGGTTAGGGACAGGTGTGGTGGGATGGGTCAGTTTAAGGGTAGGGTTAGGGACAGGTGTGGTGGGATGGGTCAGTTTAAGGGTAGGGTTAGGGACAGGTGTGGTGGGATGGGTCAGTTTAAGGGTAGGGTTAGGGACAGGTGAGGTGGTATGGGTAAGTTTAAGGGTAGGGTTAGGGACAGGTGTGGTGGTGTGGGTAAGTTTAAGGGTAGGGTTAGGGACAGGTGAGGTGGTATGGGTAAGTTTAAGGGTAGGGTTAGGGACAGGTGTGGTGGTGTGGGTAAGTTTAAGGGTAGGGTTAGGGACAGGTGTGGTGGGATGGGTCAGTTTAAGGGTAGGGTTAGGGACAGGTGTGGTGGTGTGGGTAAGTTTAAGGGTAGGGTTAGGGACAGGTGTGGTGGGATGGGTCAGTTTAAGGGTAGGGTTAGGGACAGGTGTGGTGGTGTGGGTAAGTTTAAGGGTAGGGTTAGGGACAGGTGTGGTGGGATGGGTCAGTTTAAGGGTAGGGTTAGGGACAGGTGTGGTGGGATGGGTCAGTTTAAGGGTAGGGTTAGGGACAGGTGTGGTGGGATGGGTCAGTTTAAGGGTAGGGTTAGGGACAGGTGTGGTGGGATGGGTCAGTTTAAGGGTAGGGTTATGGACAGGTGTGGTGGGATGGGTAAGTTTAAGGGTAGGGTTAGGGACAGGTGTGGTGGGATGGGTCAGTTTAAGGGTAGGGTTAGGGACAGGTGTGGTGGGATGGGTCAGTTTAAGGGTAGGGTTAGGGACAGGTGTGGTGGGATGGGTCAGTTTAAGGGTAGGGTTAGGGACAGGTGTGGTGGGATGGGTCAGTTTAAGGGTAGGGTTAGGGACAGGTGTGGTGGGATGGGTCAGTTTAAGGGTAGGGTTAGGGACAGGTGTGGTGGGATGGGTCAGTTTAAGGGTAGGGTTAGGGACAGGTGTGGTGGGATGGGTAAGTTTAAGGGTAGGGTTAGGGACAGGTGTGGTGGGATGGGTCAGTTTAAGGGTAGGGTTAGGGACAGGTGTGGTGGTATGGGTCAGTTTAAGGGTAGGGTTAGGGACAGGTGTGGTGGGATGGGTCAGTTTAAGGGTAGGGTTAGGGACAGGTGTGGTGGTATGGGTCAGTTTAAGGGTAGGGTTAGGGACAGGTGTGGTGGGATGGGTCAGTTTAAGGGTAGGGTTAGGGACAGGTGTGGTGGGATGGGTCAGTTTAAGGGTAGGGTTAGGGACAGGTGTGGTGGGATGGGTCAGTTTAAGGGTAGGGTTAGGTGTAAGGGAAGTGTCAACTGTGTAATTAGAAATGTAACTACATAAGTTAATTACAGATGTAATTACATGCAGGTATTTTTTTAAATGTAAGTACAATGTAAAAACATGTATGTACACAATAAGTGCAATGTATCAAATTATTAATTAAAATGTTAGTACATAGTAGTTAAGTACACCTAATATAAAGTGGGTCCATATAAATAATACAATTTTTAGAAGAAAAATATTTTAAGTGGTCATTAATAGACACAAATAGTATTTAGTACCAAAAGATCTCCTCAAAATATTGAGCTCCTAACTAAAATATAGAACATTTATTTAATTGAAAAATAGTAGGTCACTTTTGACCGTCAGTGAGTGAGCAGTTAGTAAGGAACACCTGAGGGATAAATACAAGAATCACATTAATGTTGCATCTCTATCACTCTCCATGATAAAACGATCCTGTAAATATGGTTGACTTTATAATCAATGCACACTGTGCTGTACTGTTCACCAAAACTTGCTGCAAACATCTGTATAGTGAAGCTGTTGTGTATCCGCGTAAGCCGTTCGAATGCACTGACACAGGGCTAGAAGTGTTGAGCGCTCCCGCTGCTTTTCAACACCTCTGGCTTTAACTTAATGCCACATTAGCGCCAAATGCATGAGAGTTGGCAACCCTGGATTGGCAGAGGTTGATCTGTGTGATATCCTTTAGCTCAGATGTATGTGTGTGTGTGTGTGTGTTCAGATCCACGGCGCTGAGAGCGAGCTGAGCTCCCTGATGAAGCTGAACCACCCCAATCTGGTGCACTACCAGGCCCTGAGCTGCAGCGAGCGCGACGACTGCCTGGTGGTGGATCTGCTGGCCGAACACGTCCCCGGGTCCAGTTTGGCCCAGAAGCTGTCGGGCGGGGCACCGGTGCCCGTGGATGAGCTGCGGGGTCACGCCGTCCAGCTGGTGGCCGCGCTCGACTTCCTGCACAGCAACTCGGTGGTGCACAAGCAGCTGAGCCCGGCCTGCGTGCTGCTGGACGCCCAGGGCCACGTCCGGCTCGCCGACTACAGTCTGGCCAAACGCCTGGCCGACGTCTGTAAGGAGGACATCTTCGAGCAGGGCCACGTGCGCTTCTGCGAGGACGCGCTGCCCGCACGTGCGGGAAAGAAGGGAGACGTGTGGAGCCTCGGGCTGCTGCTGCTGGCGCTCGCTCAGGGCCGGGAGGTGAGGGAGTATCCTGTGACACTGCCGCCCTCGCTCCCAGCAGACCTGCACGACTTCCTCAACAGGTGCATGACATTCCCAAACTTCTGTTAAACATGATGGTAGAATACACCTTTGACTTAGGGCTGGGCGATATATCGAATATTAACGATAAAATCGCAATAATTTTGCAGACGATGTAAAATTTGAAAATATCATGAATATTTAAAATTCAACATGCATAATTTCCCAAATAACATTACCAGATAACGCAGAGGTCAGCTTCCACTGTTCACTAAACACTGGAAGCAGAAGAGATAAATATACACGCGCAGCGCATGACAAAGAAAGCAACAGAAACATGCGCGCATGAGAGAAATAATAGCGCGGCGCGGGACTCTGACCTGAAGCGCACACGCCTTTCAGACAACACACGATCGGGATTCAGTTCCTTCATTATTGGGTTTCAGTGGTCAAACAAATGTAAAAATGCACGTCCTGGCGAGTATTAAACACAGTCGGGGTGTGTTTAGTGAACGTGTACAGTTGTTTGTACAGGTGATTGGATCGGTGTTAAGCGGATCTAATATTCTGTGTGATTAATGTTAATCAAACAACAATGAAAAAGAAAACCACCCCATGACTGGCTAAATAATTTTAATATATTCATTAAGAATCAGTGTATAGTTAATTTATTGAGTGAAGACTAAGCAGTTTTTAATTTGCTATACTGTTAAACAGACCGATAGCTGAAAAATAAAGCACTGTTTTTGTCATATTGTTTGTAATTTGCATTTTTAGCTTGTTTTTAAAAACAAAGATAAAATAAAAAATTGCAATTAGAAGAAATGGTCAAAAACAAGGGCAGGAACATGCTGGCTTAGTGAGTTTTTAGTTAAAAATTAAATAAGACTATGATTAATAAGTTCTGTTGTCATATTCAATTACTTTTACTGGGTGGTATTTTGACCGTGGTATCGATTTAGTATCGGTATCGAGGTATTTTAGTCTGGTATCGTATCAAAGTCATAATTTTGGTATCGACAACACTACCACGCGCCGCATGAGAGAAATAATAGCGCGTGCGACTCTGACCTGAAGCGCACGCCTTCCAGACAACACACGATCGGGATTCAGTTCCTTCATTATTGGGTTTCAGTGGTCAAACAAATGTAAAAATGCACGTCCTGGCAGTATTAAACACAGTCGGGGTGTGTTTAGTGAACGTGTACAGTTGTTTGTACAGGTGATTGGATCGGTGTTAAGCCGGATCTAATATTCTGTGTGATTAATGTTAATCAAACAACAATGAAAAAGAAAACCACCCCATGACTGGCTAAATAATTTTAATATATTCATTAAGAATCAGTGTATAGTTAATTTATTGAGTGAAGACTAAGCAGTTTTTAATTTGCTATACTGTTAAACAGACCGATAGCTGAAAAATAAAGCACTGTTTTTGTCATATTGTTTGTAATTTGCATTTTTAGCTTGTTTTTAAAAACAAAGATAAAATAAAAATTGCAATTAGAAGAAATGGTCAAAAACAAGGGCAGGAACATGCTGGCTTAGTGAGTTTTTAGTTAAAAATTAAATAAGACTATGATTAATAAGTTCTGTTGTCATATTCAATTACTTTTACTGGGTGGTATTTTGACCGTGGTATCGATTTAGTATCGGTATCGAGGTATTTTAGTCTGGTATCGTATCAAAGTCATAATTTTGGTGTCGTGACAACACTAATGCGCGCATGAGAGAAATAATAGCGCGCGGACTCTGACCTGAAGCGCACACGCCTTCCAGACAACACACGATCGGGATTCAGTTCCTTCATGGATTATTGGGTTTCAATGGTCAAACAAATGTAAAAATGCACGTCCTGGCGAGTATTAAACACACAGTAGTGTGTGTCTTTAGTGAACAGAGTGTGAGGAATCGTGTGTTACAGTGTATTGGGTCCGTGCAGCTCTTAAAGGGCCGGAGCTCATATTCTGTGGGGATTTAATGTTCATCAAACAACAATGAAAAACAGAAAACCACCCCATGCTTGGTTAAACAACTTTTATATATTTATTAAGATTCAGTGTAGCCTATAGTTCATTTATAGAGTAAAGACTTTTATATATTTATTTGATTTTTGATTTATTTCTTGACTTGCAGCTGTTAAATAGACCCACTGTAGCTGAAAATAAAGCACTGTTTTTGACATATTGTTTGTAATTTGCATGTTTTGCTTATGTTTAAAAAATATATATATATCAAATTAAAAATCTATATTGTAATTATAAAATTACTCGTATCATGATTTTGGTCATCCCGACCTGTTCAGTAAACGTAAACATTTTGTATTTAATTTGGTTTTATCTAAATAGTTTTTGTTGTTTTTAATGGGGGCAAAATACATCTTTATTTGTATCGAATATTAACGATAAAATCGCAATAATTTTGCGATGTAAAATTTGAGAATATCGTGAATATCGAATATTTCAAATTCAGCATGCATACTTTCCCAAATAACATTACCAGATAGCAGAGCTCTGCTTCCACCGTTCACTAAACACTGGAAGCAGAAGAGATAAATATACACGTAGCGCATGACAAAGAAAGCAACAGAAACATGCACCCTAGTGTTGCACGATATACCGGTACTAGAAAAGTATTGCGATACCCTGCTATTACAAACGGTACGATATGGAAGTTTATTAGTACGGTACTGAAGAAGGGCCGCGTTAATAAGAGCTGTATTTATTTGTGTGGATGTGTGACAGCAGGAGTCAGGGCGTGTGTGCAGAGCTCTCCACCGTTCACTAAACACGGGAAGCTGAAGAGTTAAATATACACGCGCAGCGCATGACAAAGAAAGCAACAGAAACATGCGCATGACAAAATATAGTGCGCGCGGACGTACTTGCGGACTCTGACCTGAAGCTCGAGCACACGCCTTTCAGACAACATGCGATCGCGATTCAGTTCTTTCGGATTATGGGTTTCAATGGTCAAAGATATGTAAAAATGCACATCCTGTGAGTATTCAGGTAAACACAGTCGGGGTGTCTTTAGTGAATGTGTACAGTTGAGGTGATTGGATCGGTGTTAAGCGGATCTAATATTCTGTGTGATTAATGTTAATATAGTATAGTTAATAGTATAGTTAATTTATTGAGTGAAGACTAAGCAGTTTTTAATTTGCTATACTGTTAAACAGACCGATAGCTGAAAAATAAAGCACTGTTTTTGTCATATTGTTTGTAATTTGCATTTTTAGCTTGTTTTTAAAAACAAAGATAAAATAAAAATTGCAATTAGAAGAAATGGTCAAAAAAGGGCAGGAACATGCTGGCTTAGTCTTATTTAATTTTTAACTAAAAACTCACTATGATTAATAAGTTCTGTTGTCATATTCAATTACTTTTACTGGGTGGTATTTTGACCGTGGTATCGATTTAGTATCGGTATCGAGGTATTTTAGTCTGGTATCGTATCAAAGTCATAATTATGGTATCGTGACAACACTAATGCGCGCATGAGAGAAATAATAGCGCCGGGCGGGACTCTGACCTGAAGCTCACACGCCTTTCAGACAACACACGATCGGGATTCAGTTCTTTCATGGATTATTGGGTTTCAGTGGTCAAACAAATGTAAAAATGCACGTCCTGGCGAGTATTAAACACAGTAGTGTGTGTCTTTAGTGAACAGAGTTGAGTGAGGAATCGTGTGTTAGTGTATTGGGCCCGTGCAGCTCTTAAAGGGCCGGAGCTCATATTCTGTGGGATTTAATGTTCATCAAACAACAATGAAAAACAGAAAACCTCCCCATACTTGCCTAAACAACAAATATATTTATTAAGAATCAGTGTAGCCTATAGTTCATTTATAGAGTGACGACTGAGCAGTTTTATTATATATTTATTAGATTTTTGATTTATTTCCTGACTTTCTGCTGTTAAATAGACCCACTGTAGCTGAAAATAAAGCACTGTTTTTGTCATATTGTTTGTAATTTGCATGTTTTGCTTATGGTTTAGAAAATATATATATCAAATTAAAAATCTATATTGTAATTATAAAAGTACATATAAAATTACTCGTATCATGATTTAAGATTTTGGTCATCCTGACCTGTTCAGTAAACTTAAACATTTTGTATTTAATTTGGTTCTATCTAAATAGTTTGTTGTTTTTAATGGGGGCAAAATACATCTTTATTTGTTTATTTAAAAGCAATTGCAAACATATCGAGATATATATCGAATATCGTAAAAATGTTGACAATATCGAGATTACATTTTTTTTTTTATATATATCGCCCAGCCCTACTTTGACTTACTATCACAGTCCTTTATCGCACACAGAACCCCGGCTAATCGCACAGGTAAATCCACTACCTAATAAAGCAGCGACACAAACTTATCTGAGGACTACTTTCAGGCGCTGCGTAATGTTATTGCGCCGCTGCACCTGTGGTACGGCAGCAAAGCTCTTTGATTATTAGGCAGGAATGAGAAAATAGTTCCTAGTCTTATCGGTCTAAAAAATAGCAACTTTTGATTTTCCGTCGGTCTTAGTACACGATGCAACATCAGATATTGTAAGTCTTTGGTCATAAATTTTGTGTGTGATTGTTAATTGTCTAATCCGATTCAATGATGTATGCTAAGCTATGCTAAAAGTGCTACCACCAGATACAGAGATCGGCTGAATGGATTCAAAAACGGTGAACTGTTTAACTTTTAGTTTATCTTTTAAAAAAATCTTTAAAAAAAAGGGGAGTGTTCCTTTAATTTTCAAAAACCAGATTTGTAAAAAAAAAAAAAAAAAAGTTAACATACCTTCAGAAAAAATAAATCAAGCTCAGTTTTTGTGTGTATAGATGCATAATGAAGGAAAAGTCACAATCTTATTCTACTGAGAACCCTTTAAGTCGATTGGGGTCATATTGGCTTAAAGCTTGTCTTTTGTTGATCAGCGTTTCTCTGTGCAAGTTTGTTTGACGTGTTTCGTTCTGAAATGCATGTTAAAGCGCTTGGAAAGACTCTGCAGATGGAGTTCATGTTGAGCGTTTACTGTGAACAGAGCCTCTCTGAGACGCTGAAAACACCGGCGGATCACGAGCTGCTCGCGTGTAAATGAACACGGTGTGCATTTCACTCTGAAACACGCAGCGCATGCGTTTAATCAAAGCATGGCTTTCGCAGTCAAGTCACCGCTTCAGTCTAGATTTCAAGATGCGAATGACTGTGTTTTTATGATGCGATAGGTCTGTGCAGTAAAAGCTTATAAATAATGTGTGTTTGCAGGTGTGTGTGTCTAAATGACGCTGATCGCTGGCACACTCACCAGCTTCTGGATCACTCGTTCCTGCGCCCTCCGTCGCCCAAGAGTGTGGTGGCATGTCATGAGTCCAGTCCAGAGGGTGATACACACACACACACACACACACACACACACACACACACACACAGACACACACACACACACACACACACAGACACACACAGACACACACACACACACACACACACACACACACACACACACACAGACACACACACACACACACACACACACACACACACACACACACACACACACACACACGCACAGACACGCACAGACACACACACAGACACACACACAGACACACGACACACGCACACACACAAACAGACACACGCACACAGACACACGCACTCACACACACACACACACACACACACACACACACACACACACACACACACACACACAGACACAGACACAGACACAGACACACACACACACACACATGCACACACACACACACACACACACACAGACACACACACACACGCACACACACACGCACAGACACACACACACGCACAGACACACACACGCACAGACACAGACACACAGACACACACACAGACACGCACACAGACACACACACGCACACACACACACACACACACACACAGACACACACACACACAGACACACACACACACAGACACACACACACACAGACACACACACACACACAGACACACACAGACACACACGCACACACACACACACACACACAGACACACACACACACACACACACACGCACACACACACACCGACACACACCCCTCTAATAGTGTTTGAGAAAGTATTATTTTCATTTTAAGCTCAAGCCAATGACAGCTTTCTCAACTTGCTAGTATTTCGTTTCTGCGGCAAAGTGTCCGTAATGTCCGTGTTTTTCTTCCTCAGACACCGGCGTTGACTTCGCCTCGACGGTCGTCCCGCGCAGCCACCTCCTCAGCGCCCCCTTCAGTACGGAGGTGCAGAAGCAGTTCTCGCGCTACTACAACGAGTTCTCCGAGCTGCAGCTGCTGGGCAAGGGAGCGTTCGGCGCCGTTATTAAGGTCAGGGATCTTGGCATATCTTATTTTAGACACTGTTTTGAAGATGTGTCATTAATGCAGATGATAATGTACATCCTGCGTCTGTAATAGGGATGGGAATTTTTGTCAATTTCTCATTTCGATCATCGATAGGTCTCGATTACACGTGGGCGGGGCTTGACCGGGCTATGAAACTATTTTAAGACTGTTACGAAAATTAATGTTGACATGTCTATGAAAACATGAACATATGACTATAAATAACTGCTAGATTATGATGCATAAATGTCTTTGAAAAAGAAACATCTAAAAACAAAATAACCATCTCAAATCACCCAGTCAATAACATCGGGCATTGTGTTTGAGCTGAAACTGTGAATACACCCTGCAGAGCTGTGCTAGTGGTTTAATAAACTCAACCAAACGCATACTATATGAGATTAATCAGATATACAGTTTACATCTGCTCAAAAGGATGCAAATGTGCACATGAACGTGGCCATATTATACAGGCTATGGTTTGAAAGGGAAACTCATTTTGAAATGATACACGGCACAACGAAAGCACAGTTTACAACACTATTAGGCCTACAATCGTGTTCTCTTTATAATGCTGTGTACATGACAGATTGGCGCTGCATATCATTTTATTTTTCATGAAGTGATTACAGACATCACTGCGCGTTTTCGAATCCATGATGAGAAACAACTTTAAAGCTACACTGTGTAACTTTTTTAGTTTATTCTTAGCTAAAAACAATTAGTTCTTTCAAAAATATATGTGCTCATTAATGTATATTTACTTCTTTCAAGTAATAAAGTATTCTCGTAAGTGTATAATATGCCATTGAAAATACACACGGGTGAGGGGTTCGAATGCGTCGCCATGTTGCCCTCCATCTTGAAAGTACAGTAGCCAAAGAGGACATTCCGTAAATTCAAGTTTCGCCTTTGGTGTTTTAACACTCGATGGCACCGTGTCGAATGTGAAGAGGGGGATTGCTTGAGACTGATATAGCCTACAATGTAAACTTTGCCTTACGCTAGTGATGTCGTACAATATACAGAATAACGATAGCACCGATAAAAGTTACTTTACTAAGATTAGCTTGCATTCGTCTGGGAACCTGATCGCTGATGTTAGCAATGAAATGGTAAAAAATAAAGAAAACGTAAAACTATTATTCATTTTACATAGATATCATAACCTACATGTTAACTGACAAATTAAATAACTGCAAATTATAATCGTTTTCTAAAGTAACCTCATCACTTGATCGAACTGGAAGCTATATTAATCTTGGACTAAATCAGCCACCGTAGGAGTTAAAACGAAATCGGAATTGAGAGGAACAGAAACTAATATTCACTGGATGGTCATATACCTTTTCACCGCTAGATAATATCACACAGTGTAGCTTTAAATAAAACTACTATTGAAAAACACGAGAACAAAATACCACTGCTGCATTATTAATATCATCAATGATTTTGAGAAAGAAATCGCCTATCTTAAAAGAATATGACCGTCTGGAATAACCCAGAGTCGATCATGTCGGGCTGTTCGCATTTGAGCTGAAACTGAAGAGAATGAACACCAGCCGGTATTAACGGCAGCGCTTTGCTAGCTGGTTATTAAACTCAACCAAACGCGTCCTATATGAGATTAATCAGATATAGATAACATAAAAGTAATCTTACAACTTGAATCTGCAGGAAAGGATGCGCATGTGATCTTGACCGCGCTCTGATGTAGCCGTTACTCTCATTGTGGATTTCCTTGATCAGCTGATACACGGGGAACTAAAGCACAGATCTGTGTTTACAACTTTATATTACAATCGTGTTCTCTTTATAATGCGAGGCCTATATGACAGGCATCACTGCAGGGCGCGCTTCAGTTTCACTTTATCTCGCCGGGTCTGGAAGGCGTGCTTTCTAACGCTAACCAATCAGACCTCAGTTACCGCCCAAAATGCCGCAATAACCAATCAGAGTACTCGACCACTGTTGCCCATCCCTAGTCTGTAATGTGAGGAAAATGGCCTTGGAGTGTATATATATATATATATTGAGCAGTTTGAGCTCCAGTAGCTCGTCTGTTTGATCGGACCACACGGGCCAGCCTTCGCTCCCCACGTGCATCAATGAGCCTGGGCCGCCCATGACCCTGTGGCCGGTTCTCCACTGTTCCTTCCTTGGAGCACTTTTGATAGATCCTGACCACTGCAGACCGGGAACCCCTCTGGGAGACCTTAAAGAGGTACTTCAGCGCTGGGAAGATGAATCTGTATTTAAACTGGGTCATTAATGTAGTAGAAATGTGAAATCGTTGAATTTGGCGCCTTCTAGATTGAGAAAACACAGAAAATGTATTTTTGTCTCATGGGGATGAAAGACTGAAACAATTCCCAGAATGCACTGCTTCACTGCCCTACTCTAGGGCTACTGGATTACTGGATCACTTGCCCACCGCGTTCACTTTCATCAAATCAGTTCAGTTAGAGACACTACAATTAAAAACTGAACGTGTCTGTTGGATATAATGTGAGCGAGCGATTGAGCGTCACGGCACAAACGCAGCAGGATCGGATCTCATTCATCACATGAGCGGAGGTAATCGCGGGATTCGCGGCTGCATTCCCAGCGCGTGATCAGTCTGGCGTGTGTTCAGTTCATGTCTTTGGAAGCTTAACTTTCATAGGAAGTTCATTTGAAGAGTTGAAACACTCCCTTTGGTCTCCACCGCTCCGTTTACATGAATCTCCGCCGCTCGAGCCGAGTGCTGTGAGTGTGATGATGAAAACATGTGGGAATAGCGCCTCCTGCTGGCTGTAGTCTTTAGCCTCTGGACAAAAACTCCTCCGGTGACGCAAAATGAGGATATTTGTGTCATCGGAGGAATTTTTCCAGAAATAAAATACATAATTCTCTCGTCTCAGGGTCATATGAGGGGGGGGTACGATAATTTGAATATAATCCGGGGTTTCTACTGATACAAAGCTTAATGCTAATCGCTGAAGACCTGCTATTTCTCTCTTTTTCCCATGCAGGTCCAGAATAAGTTGGATGGTTGTTATTACGCGGTCAAGCGGATCCAGGTGAACCCGGCCAGTAAGCAGTTCCGGCGGATCAAAGGTGAGGTCACGCTGCTGTCACGCCTCAACCACGAGAACATCGTGCGTTACTACAACGCCTGGATCGAGCGGCAGGAGTCGCCCTCGGGCGGAGCGATGAGCAGCGACAGCTCCGAGGCGTTCAGCAGCCCCGACCAACACTCCCAACCCACGGCTCCGTCCCACAACGAGCTGGGTCTGATGGACAACATCGAGGAAGACGCGCCGCCGCCCGCCCTCGCCAGCTCAGTGGAGTGGAGCACCTCGCTCGAGAGATCCACCAGCGCTAAATGCAGCGCTGCCGACTCCACGGACGACGAGGATGAAGAGGATGAAGAGGGGGATGTGTTCTGTCCCTCCTTCCTGTGAGATCTCTGCTGGCCAATCATCACGTGTGTTTTGCACTGTGAGCGAATGTTTGCTGAACCGGTTCTCTGTTTCGACACACAGGCCTCCTGACAGCGACTCTGAGAGCGACATCATCTTTGACGACGCTGATGTCAGTTTCCTACAGGTCATTCAATCTCATTAATTAATGCAGTTCGACACGTTAACCCTGGAAAGCCTGACGTACACTATATTACAAAAAGTGTTGGGACGCCTCTCTTCACATGCACATGAGCTTTAATGCCATCCCATTCTTAATCCGTAGGGTTTAATATGGAGTCGGCCCATCATTTGCAGCTCTAACAGCTTCAGCTCTTCTGGGAAGGCTTTCCTCAAGGTTTAGGAGTGTGTTTATGGGAATTCATTGTGAGGTCAGGCACTGATGTTGGACGAGAAGGCCTGGCTCGCAGTCTCCGCTCTAATTCATCCCAAAGGTGTTCTATCGGGATGAGGTCAGGACTCTGTGCAGGCCAGTCCAGTTCCTCCACACCAAACTCGCTCATCCATGTCTTTATGCACTGGAGCGCAGTCATGTTGGGACAGGAAGGGGCCGTCTCCAAACTGATCCCACAAAGTTGGGAGCATGAAATTGTCCAAAATGTCTTGGTGACGCATTAAGAGTTCCTTTCACTGGAACTAAGAGCCCAACCCCTGAAAAACAACCCCACCCCATAATCCCCCCTCCACCAAACTTTACACTTGGCACAATGCAGTCAGGCGAGTCCCGTTCCCCTGGCAACCGCCAAACCCAGACTCGTCCATGGGATGGTCAGACAGAGAAGCGTGATTGGTCACTCAGAGAACACGTCTCACTGCTCTAGAGTCCAGTGGTGGCGTGCTTTACCCCACTGCATCCCACGCTTTGCATTGCTCTTGGTGATGTAAGGCTTGGATGAGCTGCTCGCCATGGAAACCCATTCCATGAAGCTCTCTCCGCACTGTTCCTGAGCTCATCTGAAGGCCACAGGAGTTTGGAGGTCTGGAGCGATTGACTCTGCAGAAAGTTGGTGACTTCTGCGCACTGTGACCCTCAGCATGCGCTGACCCCGCTCTGGGATTTCACTTTGTGGCTGAGTTGCTGTTGTTCCCAATCGCTTCCTCTTTGTTATAATCCCACTAACAGTTGAGTGTGGAATATTTAGTAGTGAGGAAATGTCAGGAATGGCCTTATTGCACAGATGGCAACCTATCCCGGTCCCACGCTTGAGTTCACTGAGCTCCTGAGAGCGAGCCATTCTCTCACAAATGTGTGTAGAAGCGTCTGCATGCCTAGAGCTTGATTTATACACCTGTGGCCGTGAAGGGATTGAACACCTGAACTCTGGGATTTGGAGGATCGTCCCAATACTTTTAGCAATATAGTGTATGTTGTATGTATTAAATAAGGCTTTTATGGCTCATATAATCTGATAATAGTGAGAACCAGCTCAGTTTTTCTGCGCAGGAGGAGCCCAGCCGTAGGAAAGCAGCGGATCCATCAGAGAGCTCCGACTCGGAGAAACCGCTCCTGATAGCGCATTACCTGTACATACAGGTGCGTGTGTGACCCTTGACCTGTGGCTTTGCAGCGGTCAGCCGTGTGTAATTGTCCTGTCTCTCCAGATGGAGTACTGTGAGAAAAGCACGTTGAGAGACACGATCGATCAGGGCTTGCATCAGGACAGCAGTCGCCTCTGGAGGCTCTTCCGGGAGATCCTGGACGGCCTGTCCTACATCCACGAGCAGGTCAGCACCACCTCCGCTTACCAGGCGCGTTTGTTTATTTCATTCCCATTTTTACATTTTTCCTGACTCTGATTTAATGGTTAGTTAAATGTTAGTAATCAAAAAGCATGTCTAATTAATCCAAATCAAGAAACGTATTCAATTTAACAAAATAAATAGATTAAATTCTGATTTAAAGGTCAAATGAAATGTTAATAAAATAAATGTCTAATTAATTGAAATCATTAAACTTATACAATGTAACAATACATTTAAATTTTAACTAAAAATAAATTTTTCGGGCCCTATTATATCAGTTTTAATATTTTTTTCCAAATACTGTTTTACTTTTTCTCGATTCTGTTCTTTTTTTTATTTTTTAATATTTTTTTCTTGACTCTGATTTAATGGTTAATCAAAAAGCACGTCTTATTAATTGAAATGTTGAAACTTGTACAATTTAACAATCTATTTAAAAAAAAAAAACTTTTCGGACCCTCTGAGGTTTTGTTTTAATTTTGTTTTAATTAAAAAAAAAATTCCCATTTTAATTTTCCTGGATTCTGATTTAAAGGTTAAATTAAATGTTAGGAAAATAAATGTCTAATTAATTGAAACCAATAAACGTATACAATGTAACAATTTTAATAATGTAATACATTTTTCAGGGCCATATGATATCAGTTTTATAATTTTTTTAAATTTAATTTTAAAAAATTTAAAAAAAATTAATAACTTTTTTAAATATTTTTTTTACTGGACTCTGATTTAATGGTTCATTAAAAAGCATGTCTAATTAATGGAAATCAAGAAACTTGTACAATTTAACAATTTATTTAAAAAAAAACAGATTTTTTCCGAAACCGTTTAAATTTTTTTCTGGATTTCATTTTTTTCCTGTTTTAATTTTCCTGGACTCTGATTTAAAGGTTAAATGAAATGTTAATAAAATAAATGTCTAATTAATTTAAACCATTAAACTTATACAATGTAACAATTTATTTCAATTTTAACCAAAAATACATTTTTCGGGCCCTATGATATCAGTTTTAATAATTTTTTTCCAAATTCTGTTTTAATTTTTCTCGACTCAAATCTCGCAACTTTAAAAAAAATGTTTTAATTTATTAAAAAAATGAAAATGTATAAATTTTATTAAAATTGATTTAAAACATTTCCAAAATTCTGTTTGAATTTTTCAGGACGTTAAATGTTACTAATAAAGAAATGTCTAATTAAATCAACATTATACTATGTATATTATATATTATATATATTTATACAATTTAACAATTTATTAAAAGTTTAAAAAATACATTTTCAATGCAGTTTTTTCTGAATTCCATTTTAATAATCAAAAAGCATGTCAAATTATGAATTCATGAAACTTTAATAACTTAATCATTTATGTATATATTTTTTCTCTCAATATTAGGTCCCAAATAAATTTAAAGTTTACATTTTTCTGGATTTATGATGTAATGCAGATTTATTATCAAAAGCGGTGGTAATCAAATGAAGCCATTCAACTTTATTTAATCTTTTGAAATGTAATGTATTTATTTATTAATTCAACATTCTGCAGTGACTCATGTTTCTGTGACGTGTGTTGGACAGGGAATGATCCACAGGGATCTGAAGCCGGTCAACATCTTCCTGGACTCTCAGGATCACGTGAAGATCGGAGACTTCGGCCTGGCCACGGATCATCCCGCTAATGTGGTATAGCATGATCCCTTCCATCAGCGCTGGACACATGCGTGTTCACATGTTATTCATGAGTGTGTGTGTGTGTGTGTGTGTGTGCGCTTACATCAGTGTCATGTGTGTTTCAGGCTGCAGGGAAACTGGAGCAGGAGGAAAGCAGCTCAGGGTTCGTTCCCAAACCCGATCCCACAGGTCAGAAAGCCTGATCACATGATCACGTGTTTCCCTCCGTTCTCTCTAAATCATGCGATCAATCTATTGACAGTAGTAGCAATAGATTATCAGACACATGCTTAGAGCTGTACAGTGAAAACAGACACGTGTGTGTGTGTGTGTGAACCGTGTTTAGGAGCAAAACTCGTTTCAAAATAAGAGTCCGAGTGTATTTCGGGTTTGTTGAAATTGCTTTGGTTATTAATGGTATATAAGGCATTTAATTCAGCCTCTTGCGTCTATATATATATTGATATCTTATATTTAAATTAGGTCTATAAATAATATATAAAATAAATCTGTAGTAAATCATATATTATAAATCCAGTCAAATTAAAGCACACAACACAGAAGGTGCAGTGTGTGATTTTTAGTGGCATCTAGTGGTGAGGTTGTGAATTGCACCGCTGACCCCTCCAGTTCGGAGCACATTGAGAAGCTACGGTGGCCCACACAGGACAAAAATGTGCTCGTCTGAGACAGCAGAAAGTAGCTAGCGCTAGTTTTTTGTCCATTTTGGGCTACCGTAGAAACATGGCGGATGTGTGTGAAGATAGAAACGGTCACGGCTCATTATGTAAGGTCCACTGAAATAAATAAATACTTCACACTGCACCTTTAAGTTTTGTCAACATGGTAAAAATGTTATCATATAGTCCTGTAATATAGAGTTTATATGGTAAATATTGCTGTCCTCATGTTGGTATTTTGTTCCCAGATAACATGACGGGAATGGTCGGCACAGCTCTTTATGTCGGTCCGGAGGTTCAAGGAAACACTAAAGCCACGTACAACCAGGTATTACAGCTCTGGGAACATTTTGGGGGATTTCCGTCTGGATTTGGCCGACACAAATTGAAAAGCTTCCCACACACACACACACACACACACACACACACACATACAGTGCTCTTTAAATACTAGGGCTGGCACGGGTCACAAGCAGCACAAACTGTCTGCAGGGTGCTAGAGCACACGGGAGATATACACTTAAAAAAATGAATTTATAACCAAAAAAAAAGCAAAAAGCTCCTCTTTTTTGAGGTTGTGGGTTTATAACAGCTCAGACAACATATACTTACATGTTTATCACTAGAAGCGTTTTATATGACTTCAAAGAGCTTCCTGTAAAATGACACCAACACTGTGTATTTAGAGACCACTGTGTGTGTGTGTGTGTGTGTGTGTCTGTGTGGGTGTGTGTGTGTGTGTGTGTGTCTGTGTGGGTGTGTGTGTGTGTCTGTGTGTAGAAAGTGGATCTGTTCAGTCTGGGCATCATCTTGTTCGAGATGTCCTACAGACCCATGACCACCACCTCCGAACGCATCTTTGTGCTCAGTCAACTCAGGAAAGTGAGTCTCGCTAACTCAAAATGCATTAAAAATACTCATTATTCCACATTTCTGTCATGTAGTGACGTGCTCTTCTCCTAATCCCTCGCTCCTTTATTTGTCCTGCAGGAGTCGATTAATTTCCCGGAAGACTTCTCCGAGTATGAGAGCGGGGCGCAGGTAAGCATCACTCCACATATCCGCGTCTGTTTCCGCTCCGATCCGCCTCCCGTGACCCAGGGCTGTGTTCCCGCAGAGGAAGGTGATCCGCTGGCTGTTGAGTCACGACCCGGCGCTGCGGCCCACGACGGTGGAGCTGCTGAAGAGCGACCTGCTTCCTCCGCCGCAGATGGAGGAGTCGGAGCTGCACGAGGTGCTGCAGCACACCATGGCCAACATCAGCGGGAAGGCCTACCGCACCATGGTCAACCAGCTCTTCTCTCAGAACATCTCGCCCGTCATGGACTTCACCTACGACATCGACATTCACAAGGTACCGAAACCAGACCCTCCACCACCAGGCACTTATAGATCATCTGAAGCTGAATAATCTCTCCACTGATGTGTGGTTTGTTTGGATAGGACAATATTTGGGCAAATCTGGAATCTGAGGGTGCAAAAACATCTAAATATTGAGAAAATCTCCTTGTCCAAAAACACACATCTTTGGTGACATGATCTCAGGGGACGAGAAGTCATTTTAGAGCAAATCTTGATGCATGTTTATGAGGACAGACATTGAGTTCTTGGGAATAAAGTCACTCCAGTCAGTCACAATAGGAGCAGGAACATGAACTGAGAGAGGAAGGAGTCAACATGAAGTCAGATCAGGAGAATCTGATCATCTCCGAGCCCAACGAGTGTCATGTTTCTCAGATCTGTAAACTCTGATATAATAGTGTTGAGGTTGGAGATGCAGACTCTGTCCTCACCAGAGGGTGGCGCTGTGCTTTCATTTATCAGTCCGTGTCTGTATAATCATCATCCTGTGTCCTAACTGAGCTCTGTGTGTGTGTGTGTGTGTGTGTGTGTGTGGACTGGTAATCCCTACGGTTTGGGGACAAAATGTCCCCACAAAGATGGCAATATCCAAAATCCTTGTCCTTGTGGGGACATTTTTTGGTCCCCATGAGGAAAACATCTTATAAATCACACTAAGTGATGTTTTTTGAAAATGTAAAAAAGCAGAATGTCTCCTGTGATGGGTAGTGTGTGTGTGTGTGTGTGTGTGTGTGTGTGTGTGTGTGTGTGTGTGTGTGTGATGGGTAGGTTTAGGGACAGGGGCAGTGTAGGGGGATAGAAAATACGGTTTGTACAGTATAAAATGCATTACGCCTATGGAATGTCCCCATAAAACATGGAAACACAACGTGTGTGTGCGTGTGTGTGTGTGTGTGTGTGTGTGTGCGTGCGTCTGCAGGGCAGTTTTCACTTCAGCACTGCTAAACTCCAGCAGTATGTGTACGAGACGGTCACCAGGATCTTCAGACGCCACGGTGAGTGTTTACACACACACACACACACACACACACACACACACACACACACACACACACACACACACACACACACACACACACACACACACACACACACACACACACACACACACACACACACACTGTCCCCTTCCTCTGCCTTCAGACTGACCCTTAAACCCTGCTTTATATTAATAAATATTAATTAATAATAAATATTATACATTTTCCCAGGATTAAAACATAAACCATTTGGGCTTATTTCATTATTTTATTATATACTCACCTAAAGGATTATTAGGAACACCTGGTCAATTTCTCATTAATGCAATTATCTAATCAACCAATCACATGGCAGTTGCTTCAGTGCATTTAGGGGTGTGGTCCTGGTCAAGACAATCTCCTGAACTCCAAACTGAATGTCAGAATGGGAAAGAAAGGGGATTTAAGCAGTTTTGAGCGTGGCATGGTTGTTGGTGCCAGACGGGCCGGTCTGAGTATTTCACAATCTGCTCAGTTACTGGGATTTTCACACACAACCATTTCTAGGGTTTACAAAGAATAGTGTGAAAAGGGAAACACATCCAGTATGCGGCAGTCCTGTGGGAGAAAATGCCTTGTTGATGCTAGAGGTCAGAGGAGAATGGGCCGACTGATTCAAGCTGATAGAAGAGCAACTTTGACTGAAATAACCACTCGTTACAACCGAGGTATGCAGCAAAGCATTTGTGAAGCCACAACACACACAACCTTGAGGCGGATGGGCTACAACAGCAGAAGACCCCACCGGGTACCACTCATCTCCACTACAAATAGGAAAAAGAGGCTACAATTTGCACGAGCTCACCAAAATTGGACAGTTGAAGACTGGAAAAATGTTGCCTGGTCTGATGAGTCTCGATTTCTGTTGAGACGTTCAGATGGTAGAGTCAGAATTTGGCGTAAACAGAATGAGAACATGGATCCATCATGCCTTGTTCCCACTGTGCAGGCTGGTGGTGGTGGTGTAATGGTGTGGGGATGTTTTCACTGTGCAGGCTGGTGGTGGTGGTGTAATGGTGTGGGGGATGTTTTCACTGTGCAGGCTGGTGGTGGTGGTGTAATGGTGTGGGGGTGTTTTCACTGTGCAGGCTGGTGGTGGTGGTGTAATGGTGTGGGGGGTGTTTTCACTGTGCAGGCTGGTGGTGGTGGTGTAATGGTGTGGGGATGTTTTCACTGTGCAGGCTGGTGGTGGTGGTGTAATGGTGTGGGGATGTTTTCACTGTGCAGGCTGGTGGTGGTGGTGTAATGGTGTGGGGTGTTTTCACTGTGCAGGCTGGTGGTGGTGGTGTAATGGTGTGGGGATGTTTTCACTGTGCAGGCTGGTGGTGGTGGTGTAATGGTGTGGGGGTGTTTTCACTGTGCAGGCTGGTGGTGGTGGTGTAATGGTGTGGGGATGTTTTCACTGTGCAGGCTGGTGGTGGTGGTGTAATGGTGTGGGGGTGTTTTCACTGTGCAGGCTGGTGGTGGTGGTGTAATGGTGTGGGGATGTTTTCACTGTGCAGGCTGGTGGTGGTGGTGTAATGGTGTGGGGGGTGTTTTCACTGTGCAGGCTGGTGGTGGTGGTGTAATGGTGTGGGGATGTTTTCACTGTGCAGGCTGGTGGTGGTGGTGTAATGGTGTGGGGATGTTTTCACTGTGCAGGCTGGTGGTGGTGGTGTAATGGTGTGGGTGTTTTCACTGTGCAGGCTGGTGGTGGTGTAATGGTGTGGGGTGTTTTCACTGTGCAGGCTGGTGGTGGTGGTGTAATGGTGTGGGGGATGTTACCACTGTGCAGGCTGGTGGTGGTGGTGTAATGGTGTGGGGGGTGTTTTCACTGTGCAGGCTGGTGGTGGTGGTGTAATGGTGTGGGGGATGTTACCACTGTGCAGGCTGGTGGTGGTGGTGTAATGGTGTGGGGGATGTTTTCACTGTGCAGGCTGGTGGTGGTGGTGTAATGGTGTGGGGATGTTTTCTTGGCACACTTTAGGCCCCTTAGTGCCAATTGGGCATGGTTTAAATGCCACGGCCTACCTGAGCATTGTTTCTGACCATGTCCATCCCTTTATGACCACCATGTTCCCATCCTCTGATGGCTACTTCCAGCAGGATAATGCTCCATGTCACAAAGCTCCAATCATTTCAGATTGGTTTCTTGAACATGACAATGAGTTCACTGAACTAAAATGGCCCCCACAGTCACCAGATCTCAACCCAATAGAGCATCTTTGGGATGTGGTGGAACGGAGCTGTGCCCTGGATGTGCATCCCACAAATCTCCATCAACTGCAAGATGCTATCCTATCAATATGGGCCAACATTTCTAAAGAATGCTTTCAGCACCTGTTGAATCAATGCCATGTAGAATTAAGGCAGTTCTGAAGGCGAAAGGGTCAAACACAGTATTAGTGTGTGCTAATAATCCTTTAGGTGAGTGTGTATATATTAATTATAATCTATTAATTATATCATATTAAATGTATTGTATTAAATAAACTTAATTTTACAAATATTATACATGTTCACAACATGAAAACATAAATCATATGGTCCTATTGTATTATCATTATTATATTATATATGAATTAATTGTATAAATATAAACTTTCACAACATTAAAATCATACGGACATTTTATATTATATTATTATATATTATATTATTTATATTATGTTATTATATTATATTATACATTAATTGTACAAGTTTTATTCAGTGTAACAGTAAATATTATTATTATATTATATTATAAATACATTGTAACAGTAGCTCATAGCCTCTTGTGTTAATATGGCCGTTCCTCTGAATAAAGCCCGTGTGTGTGTGTGTGTGTGTGTGTGTGTGTGTGTGTGTGTGTGTGTGTGTGTGTGTGTGTGTGTGTGTGTGTGTGTGTGTGTGTGTGTGTGTGTGTGTGTGTGTGTGTGTGTGTGTGTGTGTGTGTGTGTGTGTTCGGCGGGCGGCAGTCAGATGTGTGGATCATCTTTCATCATAACCTCCGAGTGTTATGGTCGGGTCGCTGAAGGTGTCGTGGGTTTATTATCCTGAACGCTCATATGGCGGAAATGCCGCCGCCGCTCAGGGGTCAAAGGGCATGAAATGCTGCCGTTACGTGTTTATGAGCATAATAAATGTCAGAGGAAAACATGTCTGGTATTGTTTGTGTTTATGGTGAATTATAAAGCTGGTATATTGAGACGGTGAAGGGAACTGAAGATATGTTCTCTAATATCCTGTTAAGATGAGCCGTATTTGCTGCATATTTTGTTTGTTATTTTGATTGCGTAACAATGTACGAAAGTGAGCTGGAGAGACTGAAACTGAAGCTCGTCAGGCTACTCGTAATGTAAAGCAGTTCAACTCGGCTTTGAAACGCCTTTAAACTCATTTAAAGAGACAGTACACACTTTAAAGAAACACAGAAACAGCGTGGATCTCATTTAAAGAGACAGTACACACTTTAAAGAAACACCGAGACAGCGTGGATCTCATTTAAAGAGACAGTACACACTTTAAAGAAACACCGAAACAGCGTGGATCTCATTTAAAGAGACAGTACACACTTTAAAGAAACACCGAAACAGCGTGGATCTCATTTAAAGAGACAGTACACACTTTAAAGAAACACCGAAACAGTGTGGATCTCATTTAATGTCAACCCTAAACACGCATTCACACTAAATCAAACACATAAAACTAAAAGAACAGCAGTTTCTAATTAAATATTTGGCTGAAAATGTTCTGAAAGACATGAAATGGTCTCTGAGTGAATTAAATGAATCACTGAATCACTTTTTGCTTTCTAAATGATCTAGTTTGCTAAACAGAATCATGTTAGTTAACCAACAACACTGGTAATAGTACAGTATTTGGCCACTACGCTACAAAGTGTGGACTTCTGGGAACATATCAAATGATTCATTTGAATCATTACTCAATAACGAGTCTTTTGAACTGGTTCATTGAAATTAAGTTTCTGAATGATCAAATTTGCAAAACTGAACTCATGTTATTTAATTAAAAACACTGGTAATATTGTGTAAAAGTATTTGGCTACTACACTACAAATTATGGACTCGTGAACACTATTGAGTGAATCAAATGAGTCTATGAATCTTTTTTTCTTTCTTTCTGAATGATCCAATTTGCTGAACTTAATCATGTTGTTAGTGAATTAAAAACCCTGTAGCTTAGTAGCCAAATACTTTTACAAAACAATTACCAAAGTATAGACTTTAGGGGAACATTATTGAGTAATGAATCAAACTAATCAATCAATCAATCAATCAATCAACTTTATTTATATAGCGCTTTTACAATGACGATTGTTTCAAAGCAGCTTCACAGTGTTAAACAGGACAACATTGCAACAAAATTTGATTTGGCTAGTTTAATTTGGATAGTTTATAGAATTATATATGACCAAATTAATAAATTCTATTTGTATATTTAGTTGAGTAACTTGGATCATAATTTGAGTGTCCCCAACTGAGCAAGCCAAGCCAAAGGCGACAGTGGCAAGGAACCAAAACTCCATCAGGGCATGATGGAGAAAAATAAACCTTGGGAGAAACCAGACTCAGTCGGGGTGCCAGTTCTCCTCTGGCCTATTATTAACAGTGTATAATTATTACTCTGGCAACCTTGCAGGTCTATTACTCTGGCAACCTTGCAGGCACGGGCTCATTTAGGATGGCGTCGATTACACAAGAATATGAATACTTGAAAGATCGGAGTTATTGCGCCGAGACGGGTTAATTGAGGATCACGCCCGGTGAGGCGAATTCAGAGGAGACACTAATGGACACGGTCTCAGCAGACACTCCAGGATGAGCTGGTCATGTCCAGATGCAGGTCCACCATCCGATCCGGACACGGCCTGATCCGCCGACTGCAGTAAACCTCGGGATAAACAGAGAGACTAACATTAGTGTGGATGCCACTTTTTATGATGTAACGAGTACATCAGGTGTTATGGGAAGTGTTCGGTTCCGGCTGACCTAGTTAATGCAGCCTAATAATCAGTCATTTGATTTGAATAAAGAAAGTTAAAAATGTTCTATGTGTATGCCATAGTAAAGAGATGTGTTTTTAGTCTAGATTTAAACTGACAGAGTGTGTCTGCTTAACAATGCTAGGAAGACTGTTCCAGAGTTTAGGTGCTAAATAGGAAAAGGATCGACCGCCTGCAGTTGATTTAGATATTCTAGGTATTTTCAACTGGCCAGAGTTTAGAGACCGCAATTGACGTGATGGAGTATATTGCGTTAAGAGCTCGCTAAGTACTGGGAGCTAAACCATTTATTGCTTTATAAGTAATAAGCAAGATTTTAAAATTTATGCGATGTTTAATAGGAGCCAGTGCAGTGTTGACAGAACTGGACTAATATGATCGTACTTCCTGGTTCTAGTAAGAACCGAGCTGCTGCGTTTTGGACCAGCTGGAGTTTATTTATTAGGCGAGCAGGGCAACCACCCAGTAGAGCATTACAATAATCTAGCCTTGAGCTCATGAACGCATGTACTAGTTGTTCAGCATTTTGCATTGAAAGCATGTGACGTAATTTAGATATATTTTTAAGATGGTAGAATGCAGTTTTACAGATGCTAGAAACGTGGCTTTCAAATGAAAGATTGGTATCAAAGAGCACACCCAGGTTCCTCACTGACGAGAGGACTTGACAGAGCAGCCATCGAGGGTTAGACAGTATTCTAGGGCACTCTTTGTGGAGCTTTTCTGTCCAATAATTAAAAATTCAGTTTTATCTGAATTAAGTTGCAGGAAATTACTATTCATCCAATTTTTAATATCAGCTATGCATTCCGTTAATCTTGTGAATTGGTAAGTTTCGTCAGGGTGTGAAGAAATATAGAGCTGAGTATCATCAGCATAACAATGAAAACTAACGCCATGCTTCCTAATGATATCTCCCAGTGGTAGCATATACAGGGTGAAAAGCAACGGTCCTAACACTGAGCCTTAAGGTACTCCATACTGAACTTGTGATCGGTGTGACATCTCTTCATTTACTGCTACAAACTGATAACGGTCAGATAAGTAAGATTTAAACCATGCCAATGCAGTTCCACTAATGCCAACATAATTTTCGAGTCTATTCAAAAGAATATTGTGATCGATAGTATCGAATGCAGCGCTAAGATCGAGTAACACTAATAGAGAGATACAACCACGATCAGATGATAAGAGTAAATCATTTGTAACTCTAATTAGAGCAGTCTCAGTACTATGATACGGTCTAAATCCTGACTGGAAATCCTCACATATACAATTTCTTTCTAAAAAGGAACATAATTGTGAAGACACTGCCTTTTCTAATATTTTTGATAGAAACGGTAGATTCGAGATTGGTCTGTAATTGACTAATTCTTTAGGATCAAGTTGCGGTTTTTTAATAAGTGGTTTAATTACAGCCAACTTAAAAGTTTTTGGAACATATCCTAATGTCAAGGATGAATTAATAATATTAAGCAGAGGATCTATGACCTCTGGAAGCATCTCTTTAATAGCCTAGTCGGTATAGGGTCAAGCATACATGTTGTTGATTTTGATGATTTGACAAGTTTAGCCAATTCTTCTCCTCCTATAGCAGTGAATGAGTGTAATTTTTCCTCAGTGAGACTACAATGTTCTGTCTGAAGTGATACTGTAGTAGGCGGCTGCATGGTTATAATTTTATTCCTAATGTTATCAATCTTACTAGTAAAGAAGTTCATAAAGTCATTACTGCTGTGTTGTTTACAAACGCTAGAAGTTGAAGCTTTATCCTTTGTTAATTTAGCCACTGTATCGAATAAATACCTAGGGTTGTGTTTGTTTTCTTCTAAAAGAGTTGAGAAATAAGCAGATCTAGCAGTTTTTATGGCCTTTCTGTATGCAATCATGCTCTCTTTCCACAAATTGCTAAAAACCTCCAGTTTTGTTTTCTTCCAGCTGCGCCCATTTTTCTGGCTGCTGTTTTAAGGGCCCGAGTGTGCTCGTTGTACCACGGCGTTGGATTATTTGCTTTAATCTTCTTTAAGCGCCGAGGAGCAACTATGTCTAAAGTGCTAGTAAAGAGAGAGTCAGTAGTTTCTGTTGCAACATCAAGTTCCTCTTGGCTATCTGTAATTCTGAGGAGATGGAACTGATGAGGAAGATTATGTATAAAGCAATCTTTAGTCGCAGCGTTATAGTCCTGCCATATTTGAAGTAGGATGGCTTTGCAGCCTTAGCTATATTAAGTATACATGATATTAGGTAATGATCTGAGATGTCATCGCTCTGCTGCAGGATTTTAATGGTATCAACATTTAGTCCATGTGACAGTATTAGATCTAAAGTATGATTAAGGCGATGAGTGGGTCCAGATACGTGTTGTCTAACTCCAATAGAGTTTATAATGTCTTTAAATGCCAATCCCAATGCGTCTTTTTCATTGTCAACATGGATATTAAAATCACCAACAATTAGTACTTTATCTGCAGCCAGTACTAACTCTGATAGAAAACCAGCAAATTCTTTGATAAAGTCTGTATTGTGCCCTGGTGGCCTGTATACAGTAGCCAACACAAATGTCAAACGGGATTTATCATTTACACTACACAATGTTACATAAAGCACCAAAACTTCAAAGGAATTATATTTGAAACTAGACTTCTGAGTAATACTGAAGTTATCATTATAAATTACAGCAACACCTCCCCTTTTCCTTTCAGACGCGGCTCGTGTTTATAACAATAATCTTGGGGAGTGGACTCATTTAAAGTAATGTAGTCGTCAGGTTTTAGCCAGGTTTCTGTCAAACACAGCACATCTAGGTTATGATCTATAATCATATCATTAACAATAAGCGTTTTTGGCGAAAGGGATCGAATATTCAGCAACCCGAGATTTATCAATTGTTCATCCGTATTATATCTGTTGTTTATTTGTTGGACATCAATTAAATTTTTACTGTTGAATGGTTTTGATGGTTTTTGTATTTACTGATTCGGGAACAGACACAGTCTCTATGTGATAATATCTAGGTGAAAGCGCTCTATGTGCTGGGATTTAGCTGACTCTGGTGACGTGAGACAGCTAGCAGACGGTTGGTTTAGCCAGTTTGTCTGCTTCCTGACCTGGGCCCCAGTGAGTCAAGGTTTAGCTCTAAGACTATGTGCCAAATTACTAGAGAGAAGAGCAGCACCAGCCCGGTAGGATGAATGCCGTCTATCTTCAACAGGTCGGGTCTGCCCCAAAAACTTTTCCAATTGTCTATGAACCCTATGTTATTTTATGGACACCACTTAGACAACCAGCCATTGAGTGATGATAATCTGCTAACTATTTCATCACTCCTTTTAACAGGGAGGGGCCAGATAAACAGACTGCCGGTGACATCGTACTTGCGAGTTTACACACCTCTTTAATGTTAATTTTGGTGATCTCCGACTGACGGTCGAACATCATTAGTGCCGACGTGAATAATAATCTTAGAGAATTTACGATTAGCTTTAGCCAGCACTTTTAAATTTGCTTTGATGTCAGGCGCTCTGGCTCCCGGTAAACATGTGACTATGGTGGCTGGTGTCTCTATTTTCACGCCCGTAATAGAATCGCCAATAACTAGGGCACTTTCAACAGGATCCTCAGTGGGTGCATCACTGAGTGGGGAGAACCTGTTTGATGTTCTAATCGGAACGGAAGAGTGGTTTTTAGATCCGCGACTATGCTGTCTCACAGTCACCCAATTGCCCTGCTGCGGGGCTCAGCCGAACCAAACAATGAGTGTTCACTAAGCTAGTCGCATCCAAAAGAGTATCTAAAGCTGTACCATTCTCACTACTCTCACATAAAGTCTGGATGCGTGTCTCTAAATCTGAAATCTTCTCCGTCAGCCTGATTAATTCCTTACATTTAACACATGTGAAGCCCTGTTCGCCAACGGAGATAGATATGCTAAACATGTAGCATGCAGTGCAAGTGACAATGACAGGAGAAGAAGACATGGCTTACCGTTTTGTTGATGAATCCAAAACTTACTACACAACTTACTCCACTTACTTTGTTTGATGGAGTCTATTTAATAATCCAACTCACCACAGTTGTCTAATGAACTCAGAAAACAGGAGACCCGGTGCCGGATGGAAAGCTACCAGGCTAGCGAAAAGCTAACACGTGGTAGTGATTTAGATTAAAAGCTAGTGATGTCAAATTTAACTTGATAGGCTATATTAAACAATATATGGTGATGAGTAAGTTATTTTTAGCAGTATAGATAACAAAGAAAATATATCAAATAGAGATTCAAACGCAGCTATACAGAGCTTCAAACACTGACGCATGCAGTAGCAGCAGTAGGTAGACTGGAGCAATCGATCAGGAGCAATCCTAATCATTTGATGAGTCTTTTGAACTGGTTCATTTAAATTAATTTTCTGAAAGATCCAATGTGTTGAACTGAATCATGTTGATAGTGACTCATCAACACTGGTAACATTTTGCGAAAGGTAGTCGGCTACTACACTACAAAGTATGACTTCTGGGAACACCAATAACTTTTCACTTTTTTTGTTTCTTTCTAAATGATCCAATGTGCTAAACTGAATCATTTTGTTAATTAATAAACAACACTGGTAATAGTTTGCAAAAGTACAGTATTTGACCACTACACTACAAAATATGGACTTCTGGGAACACTATTTAGTAATGAATCAAATGCATCTGAATCTTTTTTTTTTTGCTGTCTGAATGATCCAGTTTGCTGAACTTAATCATGTTGTTAGTGAATTAAAAACCCTGTAGCTTAGTAGCCAAATACTTTTACAAAACATTAATGGACTTTTGGGAACATTATTGCGTAATGAATCAAATGAATCATTTGATGAGTCTTTTGAACTGGTTCATATAAGTGAATTTTCTGAAAGATCCAGTTCCAACACTGGTAACATTTGGCTTTGGTAAAGTATTTGGCTACTACACTACAAAATATGGAGTTCTGGGAACACTATTGAGTAATGAATCAAATGAATCATTTGATGAGTCTTTTGAACTGGTTCATTGATCTGTCTGTCAGGTGCGGTCCGGCTGCAGACGCCGCTGCTCTTGCCCAGGAACAGACGTCTGTATGAAGGCTGTGAGACGGCGTGTTTCATGGATCACAGTGGCATGCTGGTGTCTCTGCCGTATGATCTGAGAGTGAGCATCGGTCAACACGTCTCAGAATATGGCAGTAATATGCATAAAAATGCTCTAAAGCAAGGTTTCAAAGCGTTTCTCTCTCTCTCTCTCTTCTCTCATCAGCTGGCGTTTGCCAGATTTGTGGCCAGAAACAACATTTCACATCTCAAAAGGTGAATTACTGTCCCACACCTCACAGATGAATTCTGAAGCTATGATAGTTTGATCTGTTGTAGACCAGGGCTGTGTTTATGAGACAGTATCAGTGTAATATTCCTCAGTGTAGATCAGCTGTTCTCTGTGTGAATATATAGTGCTTCTGCTCATTATCTGATCATAACTCCAGTATCAGTGTAATATTCATCAGTGTAGATCAGCTGTTCTCTGTGTGAATATATAGTGCTTCTGTTCATTATCTGATCATAACTCCAGTATCAGTGTAATATTCCTCAGTGTAGATCAGCTGTTCTCTGTGTGAATATATAGTGCTTCTGTTCATTATCTGATCATAACTCCAGTATCAGTGTAATATTCCTCAGTGTAGATCAGCTGTTCTCTGTGTGAATATATAGTGCTTCTGTTCATTATCTGATCATAACTCCAGTATCAGTGTAATATTCCTCCAGTGTAGATCAGCTGTTCTCTGTGTGAATATATAGCGCTTCTGTTCATTATCTGATCATAACTCCAGTATCAGTGTAATATTCCTCCAGTGTAGATCAGCTGTTCTCTGTGTGAATATATAGTGCTTCTGTTCATTATCTGATCATAACTCCAGTATCAGTGTAATATTCCTCCAGTGTAGATCAGCTGTTCTCTGTGTGAATATATAGTGCTTCTGTTCATTATCTGATCATAACTCCAGTATCAGTGTAATATTCCTCCAGTGTAGATCAGCTGTTCTCTGTGTGAATATATAGTGCTTCTGTTCATTATCTGATCATAACTCCAGTATCAGTGTAATATTCCTCAGTGTAGATCAGCTGTTCTCTGTGTGAATATATAGTGCTTCTGCTCATTATCTGATCATAACTCCAGTATCAGTGTAATATTCCTCCAGTGTAGATCAGCTGTTCTCTGTGTGAATATATAGTGCTTCTGTTCATTATCTGATCATAACTCCAGTATCAGTGTAATATTCCTCAGTGTAGATCAGCTGTTCTCTGTGTGAATATATAGTGCTTCTGTTCATTATCTGATCATAACTCCAGTATCAGTGTAATATTCCTCAGTGTAGATCAGCTGTTCTCTGTGTGAATATATAGTGCTTCTGTTCATTATCTGATCATAACTCCAGTATCAGTGTAATATTCCTCCAGTGTAGATCAGCTGTTCTCTGTGTGAATATATAGTGCTTCTGTTCATTATCTGATCATAACTCCAGTATCAGTGTAATATTCCTCCAGTGTAGATCAGCTGTTCTCTGTGTGAATATATAGTGCTTCTGTTCATTATCTGATCATAACTCCAGTATCAGTGTAATATTCCTCCAGTGTAGATCGGCTGTTCTCTGTGTGAATATATAGTGCTTCTGTTCATTATCTGATCATAACTCCAGTATCAGTGTAATATTCCTCCAGTGTAGATCAGCTGTTCTCTGTGTGAATATATAGTGCTTCTGTTCATTATCTGATCATAACTCCAGTATCAGTGTAATATTCCTCCAGTGTAGATCAGCTGTTCTCTGTGTGAATATATAGTGCTTCTGTTCATTATCTGATCATAACTCCAGTATCAGTGTAATATTCCTCAGTGTAGATCAGCTGTTCTCTGTGTGAATATATAGTGCTTCTGTTCATTATCTGATCATAACTCCAGTATCAGTGTAATATTCCTCCAGTGTAGATCAGCTGTTCTCTGTGTGAATATATAGTGCTTCTGTTCATTATCTGATCATAACTCCAGTATCAGTGTAATATTCCTCCAGTGTAGATCAGCTGTTCTCTGTGTGAATATATAGTGCTTCTGTTCATTATCTGATCATAACTCCAGTATCAGTGTAATATTCCTCAGTGTAGATCAGCTGTTCTCTGTGTGAATATATAGTGCTTCTGTTCATTATCTGATCATAACTCCAGTATCAGTGTAATATTCCTCAGTGTAGATCAGCTGTTCTCTGTGTGAATATATAGTGCTTCTGTTCATTATCTGATCATAACTCCAGTATCAGTGTAATATTCCTCCAGTGTAGATCAGCTGTTCTCTGTGTGAATATATAGTGCTTCTGTTCATTATCTGATCATAACTCCAGTATCAGTGTAATATTCCTCAGTGTAGATCAGCTGTTCTCTGTGTGAATATATAGTGCTTCTGTTCATTATCTGATCATAACTCCAGTATCAGTGTAATATTCCTCCAGTGTAGATCAGCTGTTCTCTGTGTGAATATATAGTGCTTCTGTTCATTATCTGATCATAACTCCAGTATCAGTGTAATATTCCTCAGTGTAGATCAGCTGTTCTCTGTGTGAATATATAGTGCTTCTGTTCATTATCTGATCATAACTCCAGTATCAGTGTAATATTCCTCCAGTGTAGATCAGCTGTTCTCTGTGTGAATATATAGTGCTTCTGTTCATTATCTGATCATAACTCCAGTATCAGTGTAATATTCCTCAGTGTAGATCAGCTGTTCTCTGTGTGAATATATAGTGCTTCTGTTCATTATCTGATCATAACTCCAGTATCAGTGTAATATTCCTCAGTGTAGATCAGCTGTTCTCTGTGTGAATATATAGTGCTTCTGTTCATTATCTGATCATAACTCCAGTATCAGTGTAATATTCCTCCAGTGTAGATCAGCTGTTCTCTGTGTGAATATATAGTGCTTCTGTTCATTATCTGATCATAACTCCAGTATCAGTGTAATATTCCTCCAGTGTAGATCAGCTGTTCTCTGTGTGAATATATAGTGCTTCTGTTCATTATCTGATCATAACTCCAGTATCAGTGTAATATTCCTCAGTGTAGATCAGCTGTTCTCTGTGTGAATATATAGTGCTTCTGTTCATTATCTGATCATAACTCCAGTATCAGTGTAATATTCCTCAGTGTAGATCAGCTGTTCTCTGTGTGAATATATAGTGCTTCTGTTCATTATCTGATCATAACTCCAGTATCAGTGTAATATTCCTCAGTGTAGATCAGCTGTTCTCTGTGTGAATATATAGTGCTTCTGTTCATTATCTGATCATAACTCCAGTATCAGTGTAATATTCCTCCAGTGTAGATCAGCTGTTCTCTGTGTGAATATATAGTGCTTCTGTTCATTATCTGATCATAACTCCAGTATCAGTGTAATATTCCTCCAGTGTAGATCAGCTGTTCTCTGTGTGAATATATAGTGCTTCTGTTCATTATCTGATCATAACTCCAGTATCAGTGTAATATTCCTCAGTGTAGATCAGCTGTTCTCTGTGTGAATATATAGTGCTTCTGTTCATTATCTGATCATAACTCCAGTATCAGTGTAATATTCCTCAGTGTAGATCAGCTGTTCTCTGTGTGAATATATAGTGCTTCTGTTCATTATCTGATCATAACTCCAGTATCAGTGTAATATTCCTCAGTGTAGATCAGCTGTTCTCTGTGTGAATATATAGTGCTTCTGTTCATTATCTGATCATAACTCCAGTATCAGTGTAATATTCCTCAGTGTAGATCAGCTGCTCTCTGTGTGAATATATAGTGCTTCTGTTCATTATCTGATCATAACTCCAGTATCAGTGTAATATTTCTCCAGTGTAGATCAGCTGTTCTCTGTGTGAATATATAGCGCTTCTGTTCATTATCTGATCATAACTCCAGTATCAGTGTAATATTCCTCAGTGTAGATCAGCTGTTCTCTGTGTGAATATATAGTGCTTCTGTTCATTATCTGATCATAACTCCAGTATCAGTGTAATATTCTCAGTGTAGATCAGCTGTTCTCTGTGTGAATATATAGTGCTTCTGTTCATTATCTGATCATAACTCCAGTATCAGTGTAATATTCCTCCAGTGTAGATCAGCTGTTCTCTGTGTGAATATATAGCGCTTCTGCTCATTATCTGATCATAACTCCAGTATCAGTGTAATATTCCTCAGTGTAGATCGGCTGTTCTCTGTGTGAATATATAGTGCTTCTGCTCATTATCTGATCATAACTCCAGTATCAGTGTAATATTCCTCAGTGTAGATCAGCTGTTCTCTGTGTGAATATATAGTGCTTCTGTTCATTATCTGATCATAACTCCAGTATCAGTGTAATATTCCTACAGTGTAGATCAGCTGTTCTCTGTGTGAATATATAGTGCTTCTGTTCATTATCTGATCATAACTCCAGTATCAGTGTAATATTCCTCAGTGTAGATCAGCTGTTCTCTGTGTGAATATATAGTGCTTCTGTTCATTATCTGATCATAACTCCAGTATCAGTGTAATATTCCTCCAGTGTAGATCAGCTGTTCTCTGTGTGAATATATAGTAAAGTGTGATTTATTCCTGTGATCCTCATTACTCCAGTCTTCAGTGTCCAGCTTTGATCACAGGAATAAATTACACTTTACTATACCCCGATCAGGCATAACATTATGACCACCGAATGTTGTGTTGGTCCCACTTTTGCTGACCCGTCAAGGCAAGTACTCCACTAGACCCCTGAAGGTGTGCTGTTGTATTTGGCACCAAGATGTTAGCAACAGATCCTTTAAGTCCTGTAAGTTGCGAGGCGGGGCCAACATGGATCGGCACGGGCACCCTGATTGGTCAGTGTATTCAGAGCCAGCATTAACTTCTTGAGCAGTTTGAGCTCCAGTAGCTCGTCTGTTTGATCGGCTTACACGGGCCAGCCTTCGCTCCACACGTGCATCAATGAGCCTGGGCCGCCCATGACCCTGTGGCCGGTTCTCCACTGTTCCTTCC
>CM040925.1:40143647-40161147 GCA_023029165.1 Gobiocypris rarus | reverse complement strand
ATATAATATAATCAAATGTAATATAATCAATATAATATAATATAATCAATGTAATATAATCCGATATAATATAATATAATCAATGTAATATAATCCGATATAATATAATATTATCAAATGTAATATAATCGATATAATATAATATAATCAATGTAATATAATCCGATATAATATAATATAATCCAATGTAATATAATCCGATATAATATAATATAATCCAATGTAATATAATCCGATATAATATAATATAATCAAATGTAATATAATCCGATATAATATAATATAATCAATGTAATATAATCCGATATATAATATAATATAATCCAATGTAATATAATCCGATATAATATAATATAATCCAAATGTAATATAATCCAATATAATATAATCCAATGTAATATAATCCGATATAATATAATATAATCAATGTAATATAATCCGATATAATATAATATAATCAATGTAATATAATCCGATATAATATAATATAATCCAATGTAATATAATCCGATATAATATAATATAATCCAATGTAATATAATCCGATATAATATAATCCAATGTAATATAATCCGATATAATATAATCCAATGTAATATAATCCGATATAATATAATATAATCCAATGTAATATAATCAATATAATATAATATAATCCAATGTAATATAATCCGATATAATATAATATAATCAAATGTAATATAATCCAATGTAATATAATCCGATATAATATAATATAATCCAATGTAATATAATCCGATATAATATAATATAATCAATGTAATATAATCCGATATAATATAATATAATCCAATGTAATATAATCCGATATAATATAATATAATCCAATGTAATATAATCCGATATAATATAATATAATCCAATGTAATATAATCAATGTAATATAATCCGATATAATATAATATAATCAAATGTAATATAATCCGATATAATATAATATAATCCAATGTAATATAATCCGATATAATATAATATAATCCAATGTAATATAATGCAATGTAATATAAGATATAATATAATATAATCAATGTAATATAATCCGATATAATATAATATAATCAATGTAATATAATCCGATACAATATAATATAATCAATGTAATATAATCCGATACAATATAATATAATCCAATGTAATATAATCCGATATAATATAATATAATCCAATGTAATATAATCCGATATAATATAATATAATCCAATGTAATATTATCCGATATAATATAATCCTAATATAATCTGATATAATATAATATAATCCAATGTAATATAATCTGATATAATATAATATAATCAATGTAATATAATCTGATATAATATAATATAATCTAATGTAATATAATCCGATACAATATAATATAATCCAATGTAATATAATCCGATACAATATAATATAATCCAATGTAATATAATCCGATATAATATAATATAATCCAATGTAATATAATCGATATAATATAATATAATCAATGTAATATAATCCGATACAATATAATATAATCCAATGTAATATAATCCGATACAATATAATATAATCAATATAATATAATATAATCCAATGTAATATAATCCGATATAATATAATATAATCAATGTAATATAATCCAATATAATATAATCGATATAATATAATATAATCCAATGTAATATAATCCGATATAATATAATATAATCAATGTAATATAATCGATACAATATAATATAATCCAATGTAATATAATCCGATACAATATAATATAATCCAATGTAATATAATCCGATATAATATAATATAATCAATGTAATATTATCCGATATAATATAATATAATCCAATGTAATATAATCCGATATAATATAATATAATCCAATGTAATATAATCCGATATAATATAATATAATCAATGTAATATAATCCGATATAATATAATATAATCCAATGTAATATAATCCAATGTAATATAATCCAATGTAATATAATCCAATATAATATAATATAATCCAATGTAATATAATCCGATATAATATAATATAATCCAATGTAATATAATCCGATATAATATAATCCAATGTAATATAATCCAATGTAATATAATCCAATATAATATAATATAATCCAATGTAATATAATCCGATACGATATAATCCAATGTAATATAATCCGATATGATGCAATATAATCTGATATGATATAATATAATATAATGCACTCTGATTAAAACCACAAGCCTTCATTTCCTATGAAGGAAGAGACAATATTTGCACATTTGATGGCATTTCTATAAACGTCTAAATTCAGTGACAATTGAAATTTAAACTGCATTAATATTTGGGTTAACTCGAACAGTTGTGATTATATCAAGTAGCCACGATCATATGATTAATCCATAATTCTCAACTCTCAATTCAACGCAAACTTTATTTCTATAACACTTTCAACACCATAATGTGGAACCGAAGAAAGAATAAAAACAAGCACAGGACTAATAAAGTTTGTTATGTGTCAGTTGCAGACGCTGTATAAGTTCATCGAGCAGAAGGGCGGTTTGCAGGAGCTGCTTCCTCTCTTTAACGCGCTCACCAAACAGAAGAGTTCAGCCGTGGCTCAGATGGCCAAACAGGGCCAGAAGGATCTGGAAGAGGTCATCAGCCTCCTGAAGAAACTGGCTGTTAAACTGCAGGTGAGACGGCTCTCTCGGCTGATTGTACATGAGTGTGATGTTCTTCATCTTCTCGTCTGGATCAGTCCTCCTCTTCATCTGAACGTTGTAGGTGGTGGTGAATCTGGGTCTGGTCTATAAGGTCCAGCATCACTGTGGGGTCATCTTCCAGTTTGTGGCGTTCATCAGGAAACGGAAACGCACCGTCCCTGATATCTTGGCCGCGGGCGGACGCTACGATCACCTGGTAACACTAATCACAGCTGTACAACTCTACAAAGTGCTACAACGTTACACACCGATCAGGCATAACATTATGACCGGTGAATAACACTCGAGTTCTCTTCCTCACGGCTCCTGTTAGTGGGTGGGATATATTAGGCAGCAAGTGAACATTTTGTCCTCAGAGTTGATGTGTTAGAAGCAGGAAAAATGGGCAAGCGTAAGGATTTGAGCGAGTTTGACAAGGGCCAGATTGTGATGGCTAGACGACTGGGTCAGAGCATCTCCAAAACTGCAGCTCTTGTGGGGTGTTCCCGGTCTGCAGTGGTCAGGATCTATCAAAAGTGCTCCAAGGAAGGAACAGTGGAGAACCGGCCACAGGGTCATGGGCGGCTCAGGCTCATTGATGCACGTGTGGGCGAAGGCTGGCCCGTGTGGTCGATCAAACAGACGAGCTACTGGAGCTCAAACTGCTCAAGAAGTTAATGCTGGTTCTGATAGAAAGGGGTCAGAATACACAGAGCATCGCAGTTTGTTGCGTATGGGGTGGCATAGCCGCTGACCAGTTTGAGGTGTTGACTCAGCCTCCAAATTCCCCAGATCTCAATCCAATCGAGCATCTGTGGGATGTGCTGAACAAACAAGTCCGATCCACGGAGGCCCTGCCTCGCAATTTACAGGACTCAAAGGATCTGCTGCTAACATCTTGGTGCCAGATACCACAGCACACCTTCAGGGGTCCAGTGGAGTCCATGCCTCGACGGGTCAGGGCAAAAGGGGAAAAAACACAATATTAGGAAGGTGGTGATAATGTTATGCCTGGTCGGTGTATATCGCCATGTCGGCCAGCTCTAAATCTTTCTCTATGGTGAAGCTCTGAGGCATTATAGACGTAACGGAGCATGTTTTTGGTTCTCCTCAGATCATGGAGTTCCACGGGCCGACGGGGTCCGGCCCGGTGCCGTCAGCGGTCGGTGCCAGCATCGCTCTGGATAAGATCTGCTCTGCCGTGGCCAGTATGGAAGAGCCTGTGAGTGTCCGGCCCGTGTTGTGCCAGACTTCAGGTGTGTCCGTCATTGGCCGGATTGGTGTGATCTCACCGTGTGTGTGTTCGTCTGTCAGCCTCCTGTGAGCTCCTGTGATGTTCTGGTGCTTCCTGTGGGTCATTCCTCCATGAGCAGAGCCATTAACGTCGTTCAGAAGCTCTGGGCGGCTGGAGTCTCCTCGGACATCGTCTATGACGTGTCACAGGTCAGTGTTCACTAGGGTCGCGATGCCACGCCCCCGTTACTATTTTAAAGAGGTACTTCAGCGCTGGGAAGATGAATCTGTATTTAAACTGGGTCATTAATGTAGCAGAAATGTGAAATGGTTGAATTTGGTGCCTTCTAGACTGAGAAAACACAGAAAATTTATTTTTGTCTCATGGGGATAAAAGACAACAATTCCCAGAATGCACTGCTTCACTGCCCTACTCTAGGGCTGCTGGGTTACTGGATCACTTGCCCACCGCGTTCACTTTCAGAAAATCAGTTCAGTTAGAGACACTTCAATTAAAAACTGAACGTGTCTGTTGGATATAATGTGGCGGCGATTGAGTGTCACGGCACAAAGCGCAGCAGGATCGGATCTCATTCATCACATGAGCGGAGTGTCGCGGGATTCACGGCTGCATTCCCAGCGCGTGATCAGTCTGGCGTGTGTTCAGTTCATGTCTTTGGAAGCTTAACTTTCATAGGAAGTTCATTTGAAGAGTTGAAACACTCCCTTTGGTCTCCACCGCTCCGGTTACATGAATCTCCGCAGCTCCCGAGCCGAGTGCTGTGAGTGTGATGATGAAAACATGTGGGAATAGCGCCTCCTGCTGGCTGTAGTCTTCAGCCTTTAGCCCGCAAAATGAGGATATTTGCGTCATCTGAAGAATTTTTCCAGAAATAAAATACATAATTCTCTCGTCTCAGGGTCATATGAGGGGGGTACGATAATTTGAATATAATCCCGGGTTTCTGCTGATACAAAGCTTAATGCAAATCGCTGAAGTAACCCTTTAAATACAACAGTCTATGCCAGATAAATAGCCTACATTTTTTAATAATCCATTCCATAAGCATGCGTGTTTATTTTAGCACTTTTGTCAGCGAAACAACACACTACAGCCTGTAAAACATTTAAACCATTAAGACATAGATTAAGACAATTAAATATTAGTTTAAATAAAGATTTGTTTTATTTCCTCGCAAAGATGCGTCATATGCCGCTGCGCCTTGAGATGTGGGACACGAGCTGGATACACTCCTTCTGGAATATCTGCGTCTTCATGATTTCTCCTGATGTTGCAAAGCTACACGTGTTTTATCGTCCACAGGGTCAAGACATTTAGGCTGTTTGATTATTCAATTCAATTCAAATATATTTGTATAGTGCTTTTCACAATACACATTGTTTCAAAGCAGCTTTACAGAAAGTGCATTTTATAAATGTACATTGAAAAATGTTAGAAAAAGTTAATCAATCATGTATTATTTTAGGCCATAACAGCGCTGGCGTTGAGTCGTCTCTTCACAGGTGTTGGGGCATCTGAAGTCTCCATGAGAGGCTGGATACAAACTGGAGCTGACCAACTCTTTACCTCAGGACTAGTGTCCCGAGATAATAACAGAAAAGCAGATGGGAAATAATTAGCATAGCTGCTGTTCAGAATATTAATGCTTTTGATCCGATTTAACTGTAGTATAAAGGTAATTATAATGTGAATGCTTGGCTAAAGAGATCGTCTTTAATCTAGTTTTAAACTGGGACAGCGAGTCTGAACCTCGAACAATATCAGGAAGGCTATTCCAGAGTTTAGGAGCTAAATGTGAAAATGCCCTCCCTCCTTTAGTGGACTTAGATATCCTAGGAACGACCAGAAGCCTTGAGTTTAGTGATCTTAAGAGCGTGATGGATTGTAGGCGATAGAAGATCCGTTAAATACACTGGAGCTAAACCATTAAGGGCTTTATAGGTCAGTAGCAATACTTTGTAATTGATACGGAACTTAATAGGTAACCAGTGTAGAGATAATAAAATTGGTGTTATATGATCATATTTTCTTGACCTAGTAAGAACTCTAGCGCTGCGTTTTGGACTAACTGTAGCTTGTTTATTGAGGATGCAGGACAGCCAGCTAATAAAGCATTACAGTAATCTAGTCTCGAGGTCATGAAGGCATGAACTAACTTTTCTGCATCAGAAATAGATAGCATGTTACGTAGCTTAGCAATGTTTCTAAGGTGGAAAAATGCTGTTCTTGTAACATATGAAATATGATTTTGAAAGACAAGTTGCGGTCTAATATAACACCCAGGTCTTTAACTGTAGTGGATAAAGTGACAGGGCGTCCTTCCAAGTTAAAGTTGTTTTGTGGGCGTTTTTGGACCAATAAGTAATACCTCTATTTTATCTGAATTTAATAGCAGAAAATTACACGTCATCCAGTATTTAATATCTTCAACACACGCTGTCAGTTTAGATAATTTAGCGTTTTCATCTGGTCGTGATGAAATATATAATTGAGTGTCATCAGCATAACAGTGGAAATTAATTCCATGTTTTCTTATAATATTACCAAGTGGCAGCATATATATTGAGAATAGCAGAGGGCTAACACAGATCCTTGCGGCACCCCATAGTCTACTGGCGTTATCTTTGATTTTTCCCCATTTAGACAGACAAAATGGTAGCGGTCTGATAAGTCTGATCTAAACCAGTTTAATGCCTTTCCTGAACACCAGTGTAATTTTGAAGTCGATCTAAGAGTATTTTATGATCTATAGTATCGAGCGCAGCACTAAGATCGAGTAGAACTAGTATTGAGATACAGCCTTGGTCAGAAGCTAGAAGTAAATCATTCGTGATTTTAACGAGTGCAGTTTCTGTGCTATGGTGTGGTCTGAATCCGGATTGAAATTTTCATAGATATCATTTTCTTGCAAGAAAGAGCACAATTGAGCGGACACAACTTTTTCTAGTATTTTAGACATAAATGGAAGATTTGAAATGGGTCTGTAATTTGCTAGGTTATTATGATCTAATTGTGGCTTCTTAATGAGAGGTTTTATGACTGCCAACTTGAATATTCTTGGAACATGACCTAAAGATAAAGACGAGTTAATAATATTGAGAAGAGGCTCTTCCACTACAGGTAACAGCTCTTTCAGTAGTTTAGTGGGTATTGGATCTAATAAACATGTTGTTGATTTAGATGCAATGATAAGTTTATTTAGCTCTTCCTGTCCTATGGTTGTAAAGCGGTGTAGTAGTTCTTGAGGGGCGATAATTGAGGTTGAATCATAAGACATCATTAAAGGTTGTACATTATGCACTGCCAGAGAAAACCAAAGCAACATCGCCGGTGTGTGTGTGTGTGTGTGAATTGCGCTATTCAAATAAACTTGACACGCCAAGTCTAATAACAAGAACAAACTGTGTTAAATAAAATTTGAAGTAAAAAGGTATTCGTCCTACTATATATATATATAGGAAATAAGTGAGAAAACGGCTAATTTTTTTGCATTAAAATGATGCAAAATGATGTAGAAATGTGTTTTAAGAGTAATTTTTTCAATGGATGTTGTCAGCACATGTGTTCTGTGTATCTGGAATGCATTTATTGAAAGCATACCCAATCCACTGAGGATTTGAGGATCTTTTTTCACATTTTTCTGTTTAAAAAATAAAGGGTGCATACACTAAAATATGCACAATTTTTTTTCACGATATTTCCGGCAGAGCAGACCCTCCAATTATTGGTTCTTAGGGTCAAAGTAATCAGAAAAAACACAAATAAAAAGTATGGCAGACCATGTCAGGTTCAACCCATTTTATTGAGCTTTTGGCTCCCTGACTATACAGTGTTTTTCCCATATTACCACAGGAAAGCATGTGAATGAGTATAATAGACTTAATTATAAGCAAACGAAAGGAAGACACGTTTACAATTCCCTGCGAAAATGAGTGTGAGTGAAGATTTGGGAAAAGAAACGAGATGTCCAGTGGGATAAAATGGACTAACGGTTATTGGTTATTAAAGTTCACGGAAATCAGAAAATCGGGTGCAAACATATAAAAAGCTGGCAGATCTTAAACTGGGCTCCCGCTCTCATTCGGCATGAATCCATATCCTGTGTTTTCATGGCTGCGATAGTTTACTTCCTGTGAAAACAAAAACAGAAAACAGCGTTCACATACAAAACACTGGGATAATAACGAAATTATCGTTTTCAATAGAAAAAAGTATTTATGTAAGGAGGAGGTATATTCAAATAAGTGGAAGGAAGCTGCTTTGTTTCCCCTCAGGTGTCCTTATTTGGGTTAGCAAAATAACGAAATAGAAAATAGTATTCATGTAATACAGTACTAAATTATATATTTTTATATATAAAAAAAAACGATGATATCATCGTCCATCGCGATGTTTTACTGCAAACATCGCCCAACCCTGGTGTTCCCATGCTGGGATGGGCACGTACACTGATGAGCCAAAACATTATGACCAGCTCAAGTATTTCCTCAGCTATTTTTTAACTTGGTTCACACTCGGTTGGATTGAAACGAACCCTGGTGTGATTGCTCGGTTAGTGCGGTTCATTTGAACATATGTGAACTGTGGTGCGCACCGAACAAGCCAACCGAGACCGCTAAAGAGATGCTACTCACAGGTTATGTTCTTTTAGTTATTACATTTAGTCAACCTTGTCCTGTTTTTGATTTGTCAAGTTTTAGTCGACTAAATGTCTGAGCATTTTAGTCACATTTCGTCGTGCTGCATTGATAATCCAGATTATTTTGCTCAAAATTACAGTCACAAAAGGATTGTTGTTCTGGTTTGCGTTCACACTGAAGATGAAGAGTGTGAATGCCCTTGATTCTGCAGCATGAGAAGTGCCTTCCCAGTGTGAGGATCAGCGTGAGTGCTAATGAAGCAGAGCCGCTGCCTTCTCCCACATGTGCTCGTTTACAACACATACAGCCTCAAATCTGTCCACATGCGGCGTGATGAAGGACATGTGGCCGAAAGCTGTGAGATGTTGAGCGCACACACACCGCAGAGGCTTGTAGAGGTCGAGTGGACACACAGCTGAACTCAAAAAGACAAAGACACTCGGCTAAAGTAGAAAAGCTTAAAGTAAGTGATGGGGAAAAGCGTGCCAAGTGTCCTCTCTCAGCATTACCCTCGATTAGAAACTTCTGGACATTTATGATTCCTGGTTTTGCTGGTGGTGTTTATGAACGTGTGTTTTTTGATCTGAATTTATATAATCAAACATATAAGCAACATTAAAAACTTGTTTTTCACTTTTCACTTTAAATGTGTAATTAAACTGCCGCAAGTCACTGTTAATGAGTTATTAAAATTCATAATGAGTCATTGAATCATTCATTCAACCGATTCATTCAAACGGCTGATTCATTCATTCAGTAACAAGTGATTCATTGAATCATTCATTCAACCGATTTATTCAAACGGCTGATTCATTCATTCAGTAACAAGTGATTAATTGAATCATTCATTCAACCGATTCATTCAAACGGCTGATTCATTCATTCAGTAACAAGTGATTCATTGAATCATTCATTCAACGATTCATTCAAGCGGCTAATTCATTCATTCAGTAACACGTGAGTCATTGAATCATTCATTCAACCGATTCATTCAAACGGCTGTGTCATTCATTCAGTAACAAGTGAGTCATTGAATCATTCATTCAACCGATTCATTCAAACGGCTGAGTCATTCATTCAGTAACAATTGAGTCATTGAATCATTCATTCAACCGATTCATTCAAACGGCTGATTCATTCATTCAGTAACAAGTGATTAATTGAATCATTCATTCAACCGATTCATTCAAACGGCTGATTCATTTATTCAGTAACACGTGATTCATTGAATCATTCATTCAACCAATTCATTCAAACGGCTGTGTCATTCATTCAGTAACAAGTGAGTCATTGAATCATTCATTCAACCGATTCATTCAAACGGCTGAGTCATTCATTCAGTAACAATTGAGTCATTGAATCATTCATTCAACCGATTCATTCAAACGGCTGATACAGTCATTCAGTAACAAGTGATTAATTGAATCATTCATTCAACCGATTCATTCAAACGGCTGATTCATTTATTCAGTAACACGTGATTCATTGAATCATTCATTCAACCGATTCATTCAAACGGCTGAGTCATTCATTCAGTAACATTTGAGTCATTGAATCATTCATTCAACCGATTCATTCAAACGGCTGATTCATTCATTCAGTAACAAGTGATTAATTGAATCATTCATTCAACCGATTCATTCAAACGGCTGTGTCATTCATTCAGTAACAAGTGATTCATTGAATCCTTCATTCAACCGATTGAATGCGTGAGTCATTGAATCATTCATTCAAACGGCTGATTGATTCATTCAGGAACGAAACATTTGACTGTCTTAAAGCGTGAGTCATTGAATCATTCATTCAAACGGCTGATTGATTCATTCAGGAACGAAACATTTGACTGTCTTAAAGCGTGAGTCATTGAATCTTTCATTCAAACGGCTGATTGATTCATTCAGGAACGAAACATTTGACTGTCTTAAAGCGTGAGTCATTGAATCATTCATTCAACCGATTCATTCAAACGGCTGATTCATTCATTCAGTAACAAGTGATTCCTTGAATCATTCATTCAACCGATTCATTAATTCAGTAGCAAGTGAGTCATTGAATCGTTCATTCAACCGATTGATTCAGAAACGAAACATTTGCTTCTCTATTCTTTGTGCATCCTTGTTTCCATCCCTTAGAGATAATTATTTATATAGTCACAAAATACCACATTTGTCCATATTTCATTTACTATTACCAGTTATTATTAACAATAAATTATTCCCAGTAAACTGCTTTTTATTTGTAGTGTATATTACAGTTTGTTTAATTTTCTTGTGCTTTGATACAATTCTTAAAACTGTCCTACAGTTGTTGTTATTTGACATATGCTTGCGTCTTGTACATGTAAATACAACAATATAATTAATAAACTGTGGCAAGATTACGTGAAGGGTGAGGAGAATTAATATATGCCTCATGTTTAGCCGGTAAAACACTTCCGCAAAGTGTACACCAGTGTATCCTCGCTCATGACTCCTCAGAAAGCCTCCTCACTCCTCGATCCTCGCCTCCTCGCGGTGCAATTAGAGAATTGAGATGTCTTAAAAGATGGCTGAGCTCGGTCGGTTTCCGGGTCATAGGATAGAGGACAGAGGAGCGAGGAAACGAAGAGGGATATTGAGAAGCACCCTGTCTTAATGAGTGAGTCATTGATTCATTCATTCAACCGATTCATTCAAACGGCTGATTCTTTCAGGAACGAAGCATTTGACTGTTTTAATGAGTGAGTCATTGAGTCATTCATTCAGCCAATTCATTCAAACGGCTGATTCATTCATTCAGGAACGAAACATTTGACTGTCTTAATGAGTGAATCATTGAATCATTCATTCAACGATTCATTCAAAGCGGCTGATTCTTTCAGGAACGAAGCATTTGACTGTTTTAATGAGTGAGTCATTGAGTCATTCATTCAGCCAATTCATTCAAACGGCTGATTCATTCATTCAGGAACGAAACATTTGACTGTCTTAATGAGTGAATCATTGAATCATTCATTCAACCGATTCATTCAAACGGCTGATTGATTCATTCAGGAAGAAACATTTGACTGTCTTAAAGCATGAGTCATTGAATCATTCATTCAACCGATTCATTCAAACAGCTGATTGATTCATTCAGGAACGAAACATTTGACTGTCTTAAAGCGTGAGTCATTGAATCATTCATTCAAACGGCTGATTGATTCATTCAGGAAGAAACATTTGACTGTCTTAAAGCATGAGTCATTGAATCATTCATTCAACCGATTCATTCAAACGGCTGATTCTTTCAGGAACGAAGCATTTGACTGTTTTAATGAGTGAGTCATTGAATCATTCATTCAGCCAATTCATTCAAAGCGGCTGATTCATTCATTTAGAAGCGAAACATTTGACTGTCTTAATGAGTGAATCATTGAATCATTCATTCAACCGATTCATTCAAACGGCTGATTGATTCATTCAGGAAGAAACATTTGACTGTCTTAAAGCGTGAGTCATTGAATCATTCATTCAACCGATTCATTCAAACGGCTGATTGATTCATTCAGGAACGAAACATTTGACTGTCTTAAAGCGTGAGTCATTGAATCATTCATTCAAACGGCTGATTGATTCATTCAGGAACGAAACATTTGACTGTCTTAAAGCGTGAGTCATTGAATCATGAAAGTGAGTTTATGAAAGTGTTTTTTGGGGGGTTTGGAGTAGAGGGCTGCATTGGGATTGAGTCCCGCGGGACCCAACGCTAATCTCGCGGGGGCGGGCGATTTGAATTTTGCTGCGGGCGGGAATGGGCGGCTAAAAAAACACAGCGGGATAGGGAGGTTGCCTAGCGACATGAGGGAGAAGATGTCAATAGATGATGTAGAAAAGAACCTCAAACGAGGTATTTACAGCACAAAAGCTAAGCAAGGAAAGCCTGACACTTGGAGAAGTTTCTCAATTGTTTGTGATAAAGATGGAAAGGATCTGGACTTTGTTCATTGTGACAAATGTGCAAAAATACTCATCTACAATGGGCACAAATCCGGCAGGTCTGGGTTGAGGCGACACACCTGCTCCAACCCTATTTTTCAAACAGAATACCTGCGACATTTGGCGAATAATTGTAAAACTGCTGTTTTTCATGTTGCCTAGTTTATCATATTACGTATATTTTGTTTGCAAAGCAGTCTATTTTTATGTGCAAAGCTTTTGATAAAAACAACATTATATTTTAATGTATTGTGGGGTTTTTTTTGTGTTTTTTTACATGCAGGCCAGGGAAACGAAACAAACAACCCCATGAATCTCTTTAATAATATCAATACAAATACGTGTTTTTTTTTTCCCCTGCGGGACGGGAGAAGACACTAAATTCTCAGAGTTTTGCGGGAGCGGGATGAAGAAAACAGTCAGGGCTCTAGAGTTTCACAGTCTCAGGTTTGAAAGGTGTGTGTGTGTGTGTGTGTGTGTGACAGCACAGAGAGACGTCTGTTTCACACAGACTGAGCGGGACACACACACACACACACACAGAAGAGACGTGAACAGTGACGCTGGTCTGAACATTAAGTGCTGTCATTCCTCACTAACACACACACAAAACAAACATGGAAATCCACCAGAGCAGCTCCTCACTCACTGAACCACAAGTAATTATTATTATGATTATGATTGTTATTGTTATTATTGTATCGACTCAAACCCACAGTCATTAAATCCACTGGGCGGTACTCGGGCAGATTAAGCTTGTGTTGATCGTCAGAACACAATGACTGCGCAATATGTCTGACGCACTCTCATGAATGCAGTGTGTGTGTGTGTGTGTGTTAAAGTGTGTGTTTGTGCCACAGTCACAGGAAGCTCTTCTGGAACACTGCAGACAAGCTGGAATCACATTCATGGTCCTCGTGTCTGATAAAGAAGGAAATTACCTGAAGGTGAATCACATGAGCACCTGCACTAGAGTTCAGAAACACGATTCATATTCAGGAATATTATCGACCTCACTGCTGACACTATCAGATGAGAACAAGACTTACTGAATCAACATTGACTCTCATTGAACTGAATCAACATTGACTCTTATTGAGCTGAATCAACATTGACTCTTATTGAGCTGAATCAACATTGACTCTTATTGAACTGAATCAACATTGACTCTTATTCAGCTGAATCAACATTGACTCTCATTGAGCTGAATCAACATTGACTCTTATTGAGCTGAATCAACGTTGACTCTTATTGAACTGAATCAACATTGACTCTTATTGAGCTGAATCAACATTGACTCTTATTGAGCTGAATCAACGTTGACTCTTATTGAGCTGAATCAACATTGACTCTTATTCAGCTGAATCAACATTGACTCTTATTGAACTGAATCAAGCGTTGACTCTTATTGAGCTGAATCAACGTTGACTCTTATTGAACTGAATCAACATTGACTCTTATTGAACTGAATCAACATTGACTCTCATTGAGCTGAATCAACATTGACTCTCATTGAGCTGAATCAACATTGACTCTTATTGAACTGACTCAACATTGACTCTTATTGAACTGAATCAACATTGACTCTTATTGAGCTGAATCAACATTGACTCTTATTGAGCTGAATCAACATTGACTCTTATTGAGCTGAATCAACATTGACTCTCATTGAACTGAATCAACATTGACTCTCATTGAACTGAATCAACATTGACTCTTATTGAACTGAATCAACATTGACTCTTATTGAACTGAATCAACATTGACTCTTATTGAACTGAATCAACATTGACTCTTATTGAACTGAATCAACATTGACTCTTATTGAACTGAATCAACATTGACTCTTATTGAGCTGAATCAACATTGACTCTCATTGAGCTGAATCAACATTGACTCTTATTGAACTGACTCAACATTGACTCTTATTGAACTGAATCAACATTGACTCTTATTGAGCTGAATCAACATTGACTCTTATTGAGCTGAATCAACATTGACTCTTATTGAGCTGAATCAACATTGACTCTCATTGAACTGAATCAACATTGACTCTTATTGAGCTGAATCAACATTGACTCTTATTGAACTGAATCAACATTGACTCTTATTGAACTGAATCAACATTGACTCTTATTGAACTGAATCAACGTTGACTCTTATTGATCTGGAATATTGCACATTCTCTTGTACATTCATACATTCTCACAAATGTTTCATAATCGATAAGCTTTGCGTTATTGATATTGATTTATTGATTTGTTTGTGTGAAGCGGTTTTGAAAGGGTCCGTATCGTTTAAAGCGCTGTAGAAATAATAAAGTGCAGTGGCTCTTCTCTTCCCATCAGGTGAAGTCTTTTGAGAAAGACCGTCAGTCGGAGAAGAGAATTCCCGAGTCGGAGCTGGTCGATCACTTCATCCAGAAGAGCCGGACCAAACTCTCCGAGGAGAGAAACAGGTGTGTGTGTGTGTGTGTCCAAATGAATCAGGATCCGAACTGAATGGAATCACAAGCTTGTGAATGTAAACCGGATTGAGTGGCGTTTGTGTCAGGAATCATCCGATGCTTCTCTTGTGTGTCCATCAGAGAGATCTCCGAGAGCGCTTCCCTCCAGAATCCCAAGGGATCATCGCTGGGAAACTCAGGTACACTCGCACACATGATAGACTCGTTCTCACGCTGAGCCGGGACCCAGTTTAATGATGATCATGTCATCATTCATTTCCTGCTTCTGCTTTCATCATTTCCTCTGGGAATGATGTGATGATGATCCGTGAGGCTCATTTCCATATTCTAATCCTACAGCGCTTCAGACGGCACTGACAACACACATTAGATTGACTCTTTCCTTCAGTCATTCCTTCTTCATCCCTTCTTCCTTCCTGCCTTTCTTCCTTCAATCACTCTTTTCCTTTTCTTACTTCCTTCATCCCTTCTTCCTTCCTTCCTTTCTTTTTCTTCCTTCTTGATCCCTTCCTTGATCCCTTCCTTCCTTTCTTCCTTCCTTTCTGCCTTCCTTCCTTCTTCATCCCTTCCTTCTTCATCCCTTCCTTCCTTTATTCCTTCCTTCTTGATCCCTTCCTTTCTTCCTTCCTTCATTCCTTCTTCCTTCCTTCCTTCATCCCTTCCTTCTTTCCTTCCTTCTTCATCCCTTCCTTCATTCCTTCTTCATCCCTTCCTTTCTTCATCCCTTCCTTCATCCCATCCCTTCTTCCTTCCTTCTTCATCCCTTCCTTCCTTCCTTCTTCATCCCTTCCTTCCTTCCTTCTTCATCCCTTCCTTCCTTCCTTCTTCATCCCTTCCTTCTTCATCCCTTCCTTCCTTCCTTCCTTCTTCATCCCTTCCTTCCTTCCTTCCTTCTTCATCCCTTCCTTCCTTCCTTCCTTCCTTCTTCATCCCTTCCTTCCTTCCTTCCTTCCTTCTTCATCCCTTCCTTCCTTCCTTCCTTCTTCATCCCTTCCTTCCTTCCTTCTTCACCCCTTCCTTCTTTTCTTCCTTCCTTCTTCATCCCTTCCTTTCTTCATCCCTTCCTTCATTCCTTCCTTTCTTCATCCCTTCCTTCCTTCCTTTTCTTACTTGCTTTCTTTTTTCCTTCTGTTCTTCCTTCCATCTTGATAGGATCAAAATCTTCCTTCAGTTTATTTAGTGTCATCATTGTATTTTGTTATTAAAAAAGAAAGATGTAAATTACAAACAATAGGACAGAGACAGTATCAGAAATATAGAAAGAGAATTTTGAATGAAATCCTCGTGGATTGATATAAGCTCCAGGAGTTGTCCTTTATCCGTCTCAGTTCTGACTGCTCTGTTCATTCCTCACAGTCTCTGAGCTCAGTGAATCAGGGTAGAGTAAGACTTGGCTCCGGCAGATATTACGTGTAAAGACATTAAGTTATTGTGAAGTGTTTCCAGCAGATGTTTGTTTGGTGTCCGTCAGGTCTGTCCGAGTCCCACGGGAGCAACGCCGGCATGTCCATGAACGTGAACCTCGTGACGCCTGAGAAGATCTCCGGGAGCTTGCGACGGAGATACGAGACGCAGGTCTGCTCAGGCTTCGGCCGGTGATCTCACATCTGACATTATGGGAAACACGTTTTCCTCCTCATCTTGTGCCTTTAGGGCCTGTAGAGAATATACACCCCCCTCACAATCGCATGCGCTTGGAAATATTTTCTCATTAATCCACAATCCCATTGTTGCAAATTTCCCTCTGACGTTTTCACACTCCATCAAGCCATTAATCACAGGGAGAGTCTTGAGTCCTGTGTTCATTTCAGCTCGATTGCCCTTTAGTTCAGCGTGCGTGAGTCCTCGGGACAGCGGTGACGCCCTTCTGAGGAAATAATGACTAGAGATAAGCCAACATGAACCCCTGCTGTCCTGCGCTCCAGTCATAACTGTGTGTTGATCATCAGATCCTCATATGAGAGTGATTAGTGAAGGATCATGTGACACTGAAGACTGGAGGAATGATGATCACAGGAATAAATCACACTGCACTAAACACCGATCAGGCATAACATGACCACCTTCCTAATATTGTGTTTGTGGCATTGACTCCTCTAGACCCCTGAAGGTGTGCTGTGGTATCTGGCATCAAGATGGTAGCAGCAGATCCTTTAAGTCCTGTAAGTTGGGAGGCGGATCGGACTTGTTTGTTCAGCACATCCCACAAATTTAAAGTCAACACAGCCACCAGGGAATATACACGTTTCCATGAAAGGCTGTACTTGGTCTCAGCAATGCTTAGGTAGGTGGGACGTGTCAAAGGAACATCCACATGGATGGCAGGACCCAAGGTTTCCCAGCAGAACATTGCCCAAAGCATCACCTCCGCCGGCTCGCCTTCTTCCCATAGTGCATCCTGGGGCCATGTGTTCCCCAGGTAAATACGCACACACCCGGCCATCCACGTGATGTAAAAGAACACGTGATCATCAGACCAGGCCACCTTCTTCCA
>CM040925.1:40121147-40138647 GCA_023029165.1 Gobiocypris rarus | reverse complement strand
TCATGTTTTTTTTAGCTAGATCAATCTTAATTATTGCTAGCAACATAATAGCATGCATTAGTATGTCGCTAGCATGAAATAACGACATGTTAGCAAAATCCTGTTTCCAATGTTAATTATTGCTAGCAACATTATATCATGCATTAGCATGTCGTTAGCATGAAATAACGACATGTAAACAAAATCATGTTTCCAATGTTAATTATTGCTAGCAACATTATATCATGCATTAGCATGTCGTTAGCATGAAATAAGGACATGTTAGCAAGATCATGTTTCCAATGTTAATTATTGCTAGCAACATTATATCATGCATTAGCATGTCGTTAGCATGAAATAAGGACATGTTAGCAAGATCATGTTTCCAATGTTAATTATTGCTAGCAACATTATATCATGCATTAGCATGTCGTTAGCATGAAATAAGGACATGTTAGCAAGATCATGTTTCCAATGTTAATTATTGCTAGCAACATTATATCATGCATTAGCATGTCGTTAGCATGAAATAACGACATGTTAGCAAAATCATGTTTTTTTTAGCAAGATCATGTTACCGATGCTAATTATTGCTAGCAACATATAAAGTTTTCAAATTTTTCTGCTTTCAATGTTAAATTAAATAAAAAACGACAGAACGAACGATACACGGATTATGCTTGTAGAGATAGCCTGTAGCATCATATAAAATGCTAAATATAACACATTTCAAAATCTTTTGTTGACTTAAAACCATTTTATACCGCGACCGGAATATAAATACTCGATGATGTTGATGGCAAGCCTCCGATCATGTGTCCCGACCTCAGCAGACCGGTGTGAGAGTCCATGTTTACATCCTTTATATGAGAAGAATTCTCAATTTTACTTTTCTTAACCGTGTTAGTAGTTACTATTTTTTTTAAAAAGTCTGATGGCTGCTTATCGCTAGCCATGACCAAACGAGTGTGAGCGAGGTGAAGGTGATGAAAGCACTTCCTGAGGAATTATTAAAATAATGAATCATTAGTTTATATCTTATCAACTGCCCATTATTTTTAATCCCATATCAAACACAGTATGTTATGTCAGTCTATTTTAATTTATTTTATTTCATTTAATGTTTTTAAATACAATATCATTTTAGTTCACAGCCCCCCACCAGGGAGAGCTGATGCTATAACGAGCCCCCCTTCCCGCGCTACTGTATGAAATAAGAACATGTTACCAAAATCATGTTACCAATGTTAATTATTGCTAGCAACATAATATCATGCATTAGCATGTCGTTAGCATGAAATAACGACATGTTAACAAAATCATGTTTTTTTTAGCTAGATCATGTTACCAATGTTAATTATTGCTAGCAACATAATATCATGCATTAGCATGTCGTTAGCATGAAATAAGGACATGTTAGCAAAATCATGTTACCAATGTTAATTATTGCTAGCAACATAATATCATGCATTAGCATGTCGTTAGCATGAAATAAGGACATGTTAGCAAAATCATGTTTCTAATGTTAATTATTGCTAGCAACATAATATCAGGCATTAGCATGATGTTAATTATTTTGCTAGCAACATATCATACATTAGCATGTCGTTAGCATGAAATAACGACATGTTAGCAAAATCATGTTTTTTTAGCAAGATCATGTTACCAATCTTAATTATTGCTAGCAACATAATATCTTATATTAGCATGTCGTTAGCATGAAATAAGGACATGTTAGCAAAATCATGTTTCCAATCTTAATTATTGCTAGCAACATATCATGCATTAGCATGTCGTTAGCATGAAATAACATGTTAGGAAAATCATGTTACCAATGTTAATTATTGCTAGCAACATATCATGCATTAGCATGTCGTTAGCATGAAATAACGACATGTTAACAAAATCATGTTTTTTTTAGCAAGATCATGTTACCAATGCTAATTATTGCTAGCAACATAATATCATGCATTAGCATGTCGTTAGCATTAAATAACATGTTAGCAAAATCATGTTACCAATGTTAATTATTGCTAGCAACATAATATCATACATTAGCATGTCGTTAGCATGAAATAACGACATGTTAACAAAATCATGTTACCGATGCTAATTATTGCTAGCAACATAATATCATGCATTAGCATGTTGTTAGCATGAAATAAGGACATGTTAGCAAGATCATGTTACCAATCTTAATTATTGCTAGCAACATAATATCTTATATTAGCATGTCGTTAGCATAAAATAAGGACATGTTACCAAAATCATGTTTTTTTAACAAGATCATGTTACCAATGCTAATTATTGCTAGCAACATAATATCATACATTAGCATGTCGTTAGCATGAAATAACGACATGTTAACAAAATCATGTTTTTTTAGCTAGATCATGTTACCAATGTTAATTATTGCTAGCAACATTATATCATGCATTAGCATGTCGTTAGCATGAAATAAGGACATGTTAGCAAAATCATGTTTCCAATCTTAATTATTGCTAGCAACATTATATCATGCATTAGCATGTCGTTAGCATGAAATAAGGACATGTTAGCAAAATCATGTTTCCAATGTTAATTATTGCTAGCAACATTATATCATGCATTAGCATGTCGTTAGCATGAAATAAGGACATGTTAGCAAGATCATGTTACCAATCTTAATTATTGTTAGCAACATATCATACACTAGCATGTCGTTAGCATGAAATAACGCCATGTTAACAAAATCATGTTTTTTTTAGCTAGATCATGTTACCGATGCTAATTATTGCTAGCAACATAATATGCATTAGTATGTCGCTAGCATGAAATAACGACATGTTAGCAAAATCATGTTTCCAATGTTAATTATTGCTAGCAACATTATATCATGCATTAGCATGTCGTTAGCATGAAATAACGACATGTTAGCAAAATCATGTTTTTTTAGCAAGATCATGTTACCGATGCTAATTATTGCTAGCAACATAATATCATGCATTAGCATGTCGCTAGCATGAAATAAGGACATGTTAACAAAATCATGTTTCTAATGTTAATTATTGCTAGCAACATAATATGCATTAGCATGTCGTTAGCATGAAATAAGGGCATGTTACCAAAATCTTTTTTTTTTAACAAGATCATGTTACCAATGCTAATTATTGCTAGCAACATAATATCATACATTAGCATGTCGTTAGCATGAAATAACGACATGTTACCAAAATCATGTTTTTTTAGCAAGATCATGTTACCAATGTTAATTATTGCTAGCAACATTATATCATGCATTAGCATGTCGTTAGCATGAAATAACGACATGTTAGCAAAATCATGTTTCCAATGTTAATTATTGCTAGCAACATTATATCATACATTAGCATGTCGTTAGCATGAAATAACGACATGTTAGCAAAATCATGTTTCCAATGTTAATTATTGCTAGCAACATTATATCATGCATTAGCATGTCGTTAGCATGAAATAACGACATGTTAGCAAAATCATGTTTCTAATGTTAATTATTGCTAGCAACATTATATCATGCATTAGCATGTCGTTAGCATGAAATAACGACATGTTAACAAAATCATGTTTTTTTTAGCAAGATCATGTTACCAATGCTAATTATTGCTAGCAACATAATATCATACATTAGCATGTCGTTAGCATGAAATAACGACATGTTACCAAAATCATGTTTTTTTTAGCAAGATCATGTTACCAATGCTAATTATTGTAAGCAACATTATATCATACATTAGCATGTCGTTAGCATGAAATAACGACATGTTAACAAAATCATGTTTCCAATGTTAATTATTGCTAGCAACATTATATCATGCATTAGCATGTCGTTAGCATGAAATAAGGACATGTTAGCAAAATCATGTTTCCAATGTTAATTATTGCTAGCAACATTATATCATGCATTAGCATGTCGTTAACATTAAATAACGACATGTTACCAAAATCATGTTTCCAATGTTAATTATTGCTATCAACATTATATCATGCATTAGCATGTCGTTAACATGAAATAACGACATGTTACCAAAATCATGTTTTTTAGCAAGATCATGTTACCAATGCTAATTATTGCTAGCAACATAATATCATACATTAGCATGTCGTTAGCATGAAATAACGACATGTTACCAAAATCATTTTTAAGCAAGATCATGTTACCAATGCTAATTATTGCTAGCAACATTATATCATGCATTAGCATGTCGCTAGCATGAAATAAGGACATGTTAGCAAAATCATGTTTCCAATCTTAATTATTGTTATCAACATTATATCATGCATTAGCATGTTGTTAGCATGAAATAAGGACATGTTAGCAAAATCATGTTTCCAATGTTAATTATTGCTAGCAACATTATATCATGCATTAGCATGTCGTTAGCATGAAATAAGGACATGTTAGCAAAATCATGTTACCAATCTTAATTATTGCTAGCAACATTATATCATGCATTAGCATGTCGCTAGCATGAAATAAGTACATGTTAGCAAAATCATGTTTCTAATGTTAATTATTGCTAGCAACATTATATCATGCATTAGCATGTCGTTAGCATTAAATAACGACATGTTAGCAAAATCATGTTACCAATGTTAATTATTGCTAGCAACATAATATCATGCATTAGCATGTCGTTAGCATGAAATAAACGACATGTTACCAAAATCATGTTTCCAATGTTAGTTATTGCTAGCAACATTATATCATGCATTAGCATGTCGTTAGCATGAAATAACGACATGTTAGCAAAATCATGTTTTTTTAGCAAGATCATGTTACCAATGTTAATTATTGGTAGCAACATAATATCATGCATTAGCATGTCGTTAGCATGAAATAACGACATGTTAGCAAAATCATGTTACCAATGTTAATTATTGCTAGCAACATAATATCATGCATTAGCATGTCGTTAGCATGAAATAACGACATGTTACCAAAATCATGTTTCCAATGTTAATTATTGCTAGCAACATTATATCATATATTAGCATGTCGTTAGCATGAAATAACGACATGTTACCAAAATCATTTTTAGAAAGATCATGTTACCAATGCTAATTTTTGCTAGCAACATTATATCATGCATTAGCATGTCGTTAGCATGAAATAACGACATGTTAGCAAAATCATGTTTTTTTTAGCAAGATCATGTTACCAATGCTAATTATTGCTAGCAACATTATATCATGCATTAGCATGTCGTTAGCATGAAATAACGACATGTTAACAAAATCATGTTACCATTCTTAATTATTGTTAGCAACATAATATCATGCATTAGCATGTCGTTAGCATGAAATAAGGACATGTTAGCAAGATCATGTTACCAATCTTAATTATTGCTAGCAACATTATATCATGCATTAGCATGTCGCTAGCATGAAATAAGGACATGTTAGCAAGATCATGTTTCCAATGTTAATTATTATTAGCAACATTATATCATGCATTAGCATGTTGTTAGCATGAAATAAGGACATGTTAGCAAAATCATGTTTCCAATGTTAGTTATTGCTAGCAACATTATATCATGCATTAGCATGTTGTTAGCATGAAATAATGACATGTTAGCAAAATGATGTTTCCAATCTTAATTATTGCTAGCAACATTATATCATGCATTAGCATGATGTTAGCATGAAATAAGGACATGTTAGCAAAATCATGTTTCTAATGTTAATTATTGCTAGCAACATTATATCATGCATTAGCATCTCGTTAGCATGAAATAAGGACATGTTAGCAGAATCATGTTTCCAATGTTAATTATTGCTAGCAACATTATATCATGCATTAGCATCTCGTTAGCATGAAATAAGGACATGTTAGCAGAATCATGTTTCTAATGTTAATTTTTGCTAGCAACATATCATACATTAGCATGTCGCTAGCATGAAATAAGGACATGTTAGCAAAATCATGTTTCCAATGTTAATTATTGCTAGCAACATTATATCATGCATTAGCATGTCGTTAGCATGAAATAAGGACATGTTAGCAGAATCATGTTTCTAATGTTAATTTTTCTTTAGCAACATATCATACATTAGCATGTCGCATGAAATAAGGACATGTTAGCAGAATCATGTTTCTAATGTTAATTTTTGCTAGCAACATATCATACATTAGCATGTCGTTAGCATGAAATAACGACATGTTACCAAAATCATGTTTTTAACAAGATCATGTTACCAATGCTAATTATTGCTAACAACATAATATCGGGCATTAGCATGATGTTAATTATTTTGCTAGCAACATATCATACATTAGCATGTCATTAGCATGAAATAACGACATGTTAACAAAATCATGTTTTTAGCAAGATCATGTTACCAATGCTAATTGCTAGCAACATTATATCATGCATTAGCATGTCGTTAGCATGAAATAACGACATGTTACCAAAATCATGTTTCCAATGTTAATTGCTAGCAACATTATATCATGCATTAGCATGTCGTTAACATGAAATAACGACATGTTACCAAAATCATGTTTCTAATGTTAATTATTACTAGCAACATAATATCATGCATTAGCATGTCGTTAGCATGAAATAAGGGCATGTTACCAAAATCTTTTTTTTTTAACAAGATCATGTTACCAATGCTAATTATTGCTAGCAACATTATATCATGCATTAGCATGTTGTTAGCATGAAATAAGGACATGTTAGCAAAATCATGTTACCAATGTTAATTATTGCTAGCAACATAATATCATGCATTAGCATGTCGTTAGCATGAAATAACGACATGTTACCAAAATCATGTTTCCAATGTTAATTATTGCTAGCAACATTATATCATGCATTAGCATGTCGTTAACATGAAATAACGACATGTTACCAAAATCATGTTTCTAATGTTAATTATTGCTAGCAACATTATATCATGCATTAGCATGTTGTTAGCATGAAATAAGGACATGTTAGCAAAATCATGTTTCCAATGTTAATTATTGCTAGCAACATTATATCATGCATTAGCATGATGTTAGCATGAAATAAGGACATGTTAGCAAAATCATGTTTCTAATGTTAATTATTGCTAGCAACATTATATCATGCATTAGCATCTCGTTAGCATGAAATAAGGACATGTTAGCAGAATCATGTTTCCAATGTTAATTATTGCTAGCAACATTATATCATGCATTAGCATCTCGTTAGCATGAAATAAGGACATGTTAGCAGAATCATGTTTCTAATGTTAATTTTTGCTAGCAACATATCATACATTAGCATGTCGCTAGCATGAAATAAGGACATGTTAGCAAATCATGTTTCCAATGTTAATTATTGCTAGCAACATTATATCATGCATTAGCATCTCGTTAGCATGAAATAAGGACATGTTAGCAGAATCATGTTTCTAATGTTAATTTTCTAGCAACATATCATACATTAGCATGTCGCTAGCATGAAATAAGGACATGTTAGCAGAATCATGTTTCTAATGTTAATTTTTGCTAGCAACATATCATACATTAGCATGTCGTTAGCATGAAATAACGACATGTTAGCAAGATCATGTTTTTTTTAACAAGATCATGTTACCAATGCTAATTATTGCTAGCAACATAATATCGGGCATTAGCATGATGTTAATTATTTTGCTAGCAACATATCATACATTAGCATGTCACTAGCATGAAATAACGACATGTAAACAAAATGATGTTTTTTTAGCAAGATCATGTTACCAATGCTAATTATTGCTAGCAACATAATATCATGCATTAGCATGTCGTTAGCATGAAATAACGACATGTTACCAAAATCATGTTTCCAATGTTAATTATTGCTAGCAACATTATATCATGCATTAGCATGTCGTTAACATGAAATAACGACATGTTAGCAAAATCATGTTTCCAATCTTAATTATTGCTAGCAACATAATATCATGCATTAGCATGTCGTTAGCATGAAATAAGGGCATGTTACCAAAATCATGTTTTTAACAAGATCATGTTAGCAATGCTAATTATTGCTAGCAACATTATATCATGCATTAGCATGTTGTTAGCATGAAATAAGGACATGTTAGCAAAATCATGTTACCAATGTTAATTATTGCTAGCAACATAATATCATGCATTAGCATGTCGTTAGCATGAAATAACGACATGTTAGCAAAATCATGTTGCCAATGTTAATTATTGCTAGCAACATTATATCATGCATTAGCATGTCGTTAACATGAAATAACGACATGTTACCAAAATCATGTTTCTAATGTTAATTATTGCTAGCAACATTATATCATGCATTAGCATGTCGTTAGCATGAAATAAGGGCATGTTACCAAAATCATGTTTTTTTTAACAAGATCATGTTACCAATGCTAATTATTGCTAGCAACATTATATCATGCATTAGCATGTCGTTAGCATGAAATAGACATGTTACCAAAATCATGTTTCCAATGTTAATTATTGCTTGCAACATTATATCATGCATTAGCATGTCGTTAACATGAAATAGACATGTCACCAAAATCATGTTTCTAATCTTAATTATTGCTAGCAACATAATATCATGCATTAGCATGTCGTTAGCATGAAATAAGGACATGTTAGCAAGATCATGTTTTTTTAGCAAGATCATGTTACCAATGCTAATTATTGGTAGCAACATAATATCATACATTAGCATGTCGTTAGCATGAAATAACGACATGTTAACAAAATCATGTTTTTTTAGCAAGATCATGTTACCAATGTTAATTATTGCTAGCAACATTATATCATGCATTAGCATGTCGTTAGCATGAAATAAGGACATGTTAGCAAAATCATGTTACCAATGTTAATTATTGTTAGCAACATAATATCATGCATTAGCATGTCGTTAGCATGAAATAAGGACATGTTAGCAAAATCATGTTACCAATGTTAATTATTGCTAGCAACATATCATGCATTAGCATGTCGTTAGCATGAAATAATGACATGTTAGCAAAATCATGTTTCCAATCTTAATTATTGCTAGCAACATTATATCATGCATTAGCATGTCGTTAACATGAAATAACGACATGTTAACAAAATCATGTTTTTTTAGCAAGATCATGTTACCAATGTTAATTATTGCTAGCAACATAATATCATACATTAGCATGTCGTTAGCATGAAATAAGGACATGTTAGCAGAATCATGTTTCTAATGTTAATTATTGTTAGCAACATTATATCATGCATTAGCATCTCGTTAGCATGAAATAAGGACATGTTAGCAGAATCATGTTTCTAATGTTAATTTTTGCTAGCAACATATCATACATTAGCATGTCGTTAGCATAAAATAAGGACATGTTACCAAAATGATGTTTCCAATCTTAATTATTGCTAGCAACATAATATCATGCATTAGCATGTCGTTAGCATGAAATAAGGACATGTTAGCAGAATCATGTTTCTAATGTTAATTATTGCTAGCAACATATCATGCATTAGCATGTCGTTAGCATGAAATAAGGACATGTTAGCAAAATCATGTTACCAATGTTAATTATTGCTAGCAACATTATATCATGCATTAGCATCTCGTTAGCATAAAATAACGACATGTTACCAAAATCATGTTTTTAACAAGATCATGTTACCAATGCTAATTATTTCTAACAACATAATATCGGGCATTAGCATGATGTTAATTAGTTTTCTTGCAACATATCATACATTAGCATGTCGTTAGCATGAAATAACGACATGTTAACAAAATCATGTTTTTTTTAGCAAAATCATGTTACTGATGCTAATTATTGCTAGCAACATAATATCATGCATTAGCATGTCGTTAGCATGAAATAACGACATGTTAACAAAATCATGTTTTTTTTAGCAAGATCATGTTACCAATGCTAATTATTGCTAGCAACATAATATGCATTAGCATGTCGCTAGCATGAAATAAGGACATGTTAGCAAAATCATGTTTCCAATGTTAATTATTGCTAGCAACATTATATCATACATTAGCATGTCGTTAGCATGAAATAACGACATGTTAGCAAAATCATGTTTTTTTTAGCAAGATCATGTTACCGATGCTAATTATTGCTAGCAACATAATATCATGCATTAGCATGTCGCTAGCATGAAATAAGGACATGTTAGCAAAATCATGTTTCCAATCTTAATTATTGCTAGCAACATAATATCATGCATTAGCATGTCGTTAGCATGAAATAACGACATGTTACCAAAATCATGTTTCCAATGTTAATTATTGCTAGCAACATTATATCATGCATTAGCATGTCGTTAGCATGAAATAACGACATGTTAGCAAAATCATGTTTTTTTAGCAAGATCATGTTAGCAATGCTAATTATTGGTAGCGACATTATATCATACATTAGCATGTCGTTAGCATGAAATAACGACATGTTACCAAAATCATGTTTCCAATGTTAATTATTGCTAGCAACATTATATCATGCATTAGCATGTCGTTAGCATGAAATAACGACATGTTAGCAAGATCATGTTACCAATGTTAATTATTGTTAGCAACATTATATCATACATTAGCATGTCGTTAGCATGAAAAAAGCGACATGTTACCAAAATCATTTTTTTAGCAAGATCATGTTACCAATGCTAATTATTGCTAGCAACATTATATCATGCATTAGCATGTCGTTAGCATGAAATAAGGACAAGTTAGCAAAATCATGCTTCCAATGTTAATTATTGCTTGCAACATTATATCATGCATTAGCATGTCGTTAGCATGAAATAACGACATGCTACCAAAATCATGTTTTTAGCAAAGTCATGTTTCCAATGCTAATTATTGTTCGCAACATTATATCATGCATTAGCATGTTGTTAGCATGAAATAAGGACATGTTAGCAAAATCATATTTCCAATGTTAATTATTGCTAGCAACATAATATCATGCATTAGCATGTCGTTAGCATGAAATAACGACATGTTAGCAAAATCATGTTTTTTTAGCAAGATCATGTTAGCAATGCTAATTATTGGTAATAACATTATATCATGCATTAGCATGTCGTTAGCATGAAATAACGACATGTTAGCAAAATCATGTTTTTTTAGCAAGATCATGTTACCGATGCTAATTATTGCTAGCAACATAATATCATGCATTAGCATGTCGTTAGCATGAAATAACGACATGTTACCAAAATCATGTTTCCAATGTTAATTATTGCTAGCAACATTATATCATGCATTAGCATGTCGTTAGCATGAAATAAGGACATGTTAGCAAAATCATGTTTTTTTTAGCAAGATCATGTTACCAATGCTAATTATTGCTAGCAACATAATATCATGCATTAGCATGTCGTTAGCATGAAATACGACATGTTACCAAAATCATGTTTTTAACAAGATCATGTTACCAATGCTAATTATTGGTAGCAACATAATATCATGCATTAGCATGTCGTTAGCATGAAATAACGACATGTTACCAAAATCATGTTTTTAGCAAGATCATGTTTCCAATGTTAATTATTGCAACATAATATCATGCATTAGCATGTCGTTAGCATGAAATAAGGACATGTTAGTAAAAATAATGTTTTTTTTTAACAAGATCATGTTACCGATGCTAATTATTGCTAGCAACATAATATCATGCATTAGCATGATGTTAATTATTTTGCTAGCAACATTACATCATACATTAGCATGTCGTTAGGATGAAATAAGGACATGTTAACAAGATCATGTTACTAATGTTAATTATTGCTAGCAACATAATATCATACATTAGCATGTCGTTAGCATGAAATAACGACATGTTAACAAAATCATGTTTTTTTAGCTAGATCATGTTACCAATGTTAATTATTGCTAGCAACATATCATGCATTAGCATATCGTTAGCATGAAATAACCACATGTTAGCAAAATCTTTTTATAGCAAAATGATAGCATGCATTAGCATGAAATAACGACATGTTAGCAAAATCAGTGTTAAGTATTGTTAGCTTCATGATATCATGGTTTTGCTAACATGTCGTTACTTAATGTTAATGCATCATTCTTTTTTTTTAAACTTTAAATTTTGCTTAAGTCTCGTCATCTTAAGAAACTTTTGAGTTGATTTGAAGACCTGTGGTCATCGCAGACGTTTGATACTGGAAGCGGCTCAGTATGAGATTGACCCGTGTGTGTGTGTGTGTGTGTGTTTCAGGGTGTCTGTGGTGGTGCTCTACAGCTACAGAGACGATTATTACAAGATCCTGCTCTGATCTCTGCTTTCACTGCCCACACCAGCACACGCTTCATGCCGTCTGCAGGCAAGCCCAGGGGTTTGGGTTCAGCGGCGTCCATGCCAAAGGGTCCAGTCCACGATTCCCGTGATGACATCACCACATACTGTACAGTCCCGAGCTGGAGGAAATAAAGTATTTTCCCGTATGGCAGTGTCTTGAGTTTTTAACATGCACAAGTGTGTATTTGCATCTGAAATGAAGCGAGACGGTTCACACAAAATTCATTTTATTTCAAAAAACAAGTGTTACAGCCGCACAGCTCGAGGATCATACAAATAAATACGCTATGAGATATAAAGCAGACAGACGGTTTACAAAATCTGTACAGCAGCTTTGGGTTTCTCTGCCAACATCACAGACCAGACACAACTAGTGTTGAGTATTAATAAATAAATGTGAAAAAATAAATAAGATACTTTCCTCTACTATTTTTTAAAATGTTTTTTGTACATTTATCAAAAAACTCCCCTCGGCACGCCCTTCGTCATGTGACTCATCCAGACTAACACAAGCCGCTTTTCTTTCGGATAGCATGTAAACGTCCTAACCCAACTGCAGAAATGGCTATGACTTCACAACCATTATTAACATATGACCAAGTCCGCCAATCACAGCAGAGCTCATTTACATATCTCTTAAAGGTACAGTATCAAACACAGTCCGTCAAGAGCAAACACAATCATGTTAATGTAAATACTTTCTACCTTTTTTGGTGGCAAAAACACATTATAGAAGAACTTGGAAGATATAAACTAAGAAATAGAGCATTTAAATACTGATTTCTAGAGGAGCAAATCATTTAAAGTTTCTCCATACTCCCAGTATATAATATACACAGATCAGACATAACATTATGACCGGTGAATAGCACTGATGATCTCATCATCTCCTGTTAGTGGGTGGGATATATTAGGCAGCAAGTGAACATTTTGTCCTCAGAGTTGATGTGTTAGAAGCAGGAAAAATGGGCAAGCGTAAGGATTTGAGCGAGTTTGACAAGGGCCAGATTGTGATGGCTAGACGACTGGGTCAGAGCATCTCCAAAACTGCAGCTCTTGTGGGGTGTTCCCGGTCTGCAGTGGTCAGGATCTATCAAAAGTGCTCCAAGGAAGGAACAGTGGAGAACCGGCCACAGGGTCATGGGCGGCCCAGGCTCATTGATGCACGTGTGGAGCGAAGGCTGGCCCGTGTGGTCCGATCAAACAGACGAGCTACTGGAGCTCAAACTGCTCAAGAAGTTAATGCTGGTTCTGATAGAAAGGGTCAGAATACACAGAGCATCGCAGTTTGTTTGCGTATGGGGCGGCATAGCCGCTGACCAGTCAGGGTGCCCATGCTGACCCTGACCCGCCGAAAGCACCAACAGTGGCACGTGAGCATCAGAACTGGACCACGGGCAATGGAAGAAGGTGGCCTTGTCTGATGATCACGTGTTCTTTTACATCACGTGGATGGCCGGGTGTGTGTGTGTGGGACACATGGCCCCAGGATGCACTATGGGAAGAAGGCGAGCCAGCGGAGGTGATGCTTTGGGCAATGTTCTGCTGGGAAACCTTGGGTCCTGCCATCCATGTGGATGTTCCTTTGACACGTCCCACCTACCTAAGCATTGCTGAGACCATGTACAGCCTCATGGAAACGGTATTCCCTGGTGGCTGTGGCTCTTCCAGCAGGATAATGCTCCTGACACAAAGCACAAATGCTTCAGGAATGGTTTGAGGAGCACAACGAGTTTGAGGTGTTGACTTGGCCTCCAAATTCCCCAGATCTCAATCCAATCGAGCATCTGTGGGATGTGCTGAACAAACAAGTCCGATCCATGGAGGCCCCACCTCACAACTTACAAGACTTAAAGGATCTGCTGCTAACATCTTGATGCCAGATACCACAGCACACCTTCAGGGGTCTAGTGGAGTCCATGCAAAGGGGGACCAACAGAATATTAGGTCATAAAGTTTTGCCTGATCGGTGTATATGTATTTTTGATGTCATGAAGCCTTCAGATGCGGCTCACTTGGGTTTGTGATGTTTGTTCATGAACACGCGGGAATGTTTGGCTAAAAAGTGACTAACGATAAACTACAAGTAAAACAAAGACATTAATAAACACTGCGGTCCTGTAAGGCCTCGGGATATGTTGGGAAATCCTCTTTTCTATGGTCCGTATGGATTTGCACACTGGTGATAATCTCTGGCTGAAGGTTTCGTCGTGGATCGGCACAGAACGGCACAGAGCTCCATGTCCATCAAACCGTGGTCCACACTGACGCGGAATAAAAACGCTAAATAAAGCACGAGATGGCGGCGGTTCACGATACTCGGATCTTCCGGCGCTCCTAACCAATCGCCTTCGGTTGGAGAATCCGGTCCAGATGCGGTTAGCACCCGTGTCCGTTGGCGAGTTTGGCCCGTGGGATGGTGATCCGCTCCGCATCCGATGGGAAACTCCCGCCGCTGTTGTGCCTCGCGCTCTGGAACCGGTTCTCTTTGGGCGGCTCCATGTACACGACCGAGTTCTTGTTCACGTGCTTCTTCAGGATCACCGTCTACAGACGAACAGGAGAGGGAAAAATAATGAGTAGGTTTCATTAGATGACGACTAGAATAGGGTTCTAGCGGTTTGAGATTTCCACGGTATGATAAATATCACGGTATACGGTATCAAACCCTTTCCAGGCATAAATGACATCCAGAATAAAAGGGCTGCTGCTCATCAGTCATTCTGAATAGACACATAACCATCATATATTCAGAAACATAACACTTGAGAGTTTACAGTTCAGAATTACTGTTATTAATATGGAGATATATAGACGGTTTCATCGGACTCACGCGTGTTGCCATGAAGTTACCGTCCGGTCTGTGTCTGTTTATCGGTCTGGATAGTGGATAGTATGGCGCACCACTCAGTAGAAACACATTTTTGATATGCCATGATATAAATATTAACGATAAAGGAGAGCGAACTAAGACTTAAGCTACATATCACAATATTAAAGATTACACATTGACCATCAATTAGCTTCCGATCGCGATCTGATGGGGATTTCATTCATATGGTGATTAGAGGGGAGCAGGTTTACACTCCTGAAGTTTACGATATTCTTCATATTCTGTGTGCTGGAAGTGACAAATCATCTTTTTTTACCTTGATTTTACCAGAAGCTGCATCTGAAGTGGCATTTAGATCATTTACACAGTCAAGTCAACTTTATTTATATAGCGCTTTTAACAATGCAGATTGTTTCAAAGCAGCTTCACAGTGTTAAACAGAAAAATAATGCAACAGAATATATTTCGATTATCATACAGTAACAATGTGGGCTTTAGATCAGTAATTTGGTCTATATGGTTAATTTAGTTTAATAATTAGATTTATTTTGAAATATATTTGAAAAATCGTTTTCCCAACTGAGCAAGCCAAGCCAGAGGCGACAGTGGCAACCCAAACCCCATCAGGAGACCTAATGGAGAAAAATTAAACCTTGGGAGAAACCAGGCTCAGTCGGGGCAGTTCTCCTCAGGCCAATTAACAAACAGCGTATTATTATTATTAAAGTTATTATTTTAAAGGTCAGAGGTCATAATCGATCTGAATATTCGAAAGATCTGAGGAAACACGCCGGAGACGGGTTTATTGAGGATGATGTATCGATTAAATAATTATTAAAAATAATTTGTAATATCGAGTCATTACAGCGGAGACAGGTTTTTATTGAGGATGCCATATTGATTAAACAATTACTAAAGTGTAATATTCAAAAGATCAGCGACAACACGCTGGAGACGGGTTTATTGAGGATGATGTATCGATTCAATTATTAAATATAAATAATTTGAAATATCGGAGTCATTACGCCGGAGACAGGTTTTTATTGCCGGGGTTTACACAGCTCAGAAGTGAAACATTAATAACCTGCAGTTATGCATAAATAATCTTTTGATGTTTAAAACATAAAATGTTGAATAATATTGACAATTGAAATGATTTCAAACCAGAGGTGGACAAAGTACACAACTCCATTACTCGAGTAAAAGTACTCCTGGTCAAATATTACTCCGCCACAAGTGAAAGTCCTAAAAACAGATTCTTACTTGAGTAAGAGTACAGAAGTATTTGCTTTTAAAAGAACTTAAGTATTAAAAGTACATTTCATTTTTTCATGTCAATGCATTGTTTTATTATTGTTGTATAAATGCTAATGGTGGTTTAAACCAGTCAGTGATGCTAACTCCGACATGCTAGCTTACGACTACCTTAAACTCATTTTAATACTTTTATAAAAGTAACAAAGCTCTTTATAAAGCTGCTGTCGCTTTAAGGCCGAATGCACGGATCCAATACACTGATACACATCCCATATTCTCCCAACTGTTTAGTTGCATCAAGTGTATGCCGACTAAACGAATCTTTAATATTTTCAGAAACCTGAAACTTTCTTAGTATGACCATGTGTGCACACACTGTGCCGAGGAACCGTCTTCTTCCATTTTGCTATAAACCGATCAGTGCTCAAAAACTGTTGAGAAACTTCACATGACCCTACAAGAGTGATTACTGATAGGCTGTCTGCAAAACACTTTAACGTAAAGAAACGTTTAAAGAAGAAAAAAATCATCCACTGATTTTCAAAGCTGCTACAGAAACGACTTTTGACTTTGAGGACCTCGATAGAAATGTAGTGGAGTAAAAAGTACAATATTTGTGTTTCAAATGAAGTGAAGATAAATTAAAAGTTTCCACAAAAAAAATAATACTCCAGTAAAGTACAGTACTCAAGTAAATGTACTTAGTTACTGCCCACCTCTGTTTAAAACATGAGAAGATACTTTAACTGTGAAATCAAACCGCCAGTAGGAGGCAGCAAGTCACGTTTAACGAGTGAGTCATTGAGATTCAAACGATTCATTCAAACGGCTGATTCATTTAAGGAACGAAGCATTTGACTCTCTTCATCTATTTTAGTCATTGAATCATTGATTCGTTCAAAAAGTTGATTCGCTCAGTTTGAAAACACCGCTGTGTTGCTCAGAGATGCAGATTCAGTGCTATGTCTTTGTTTTGAACTATTTTTCGGTGATGAAATAGAGCAAAAACAGGCAATATGGAAGTCTAAACTCGAAGTCACTTAATATTAATTCTTGTTTAGTAAACTTCCATAAAACAACATTTGAAAAACTGCAATCTTTGTGTGATATCTTATTAACTATATTATATGATTTAATATAGCT